>QXDP01000262.1:0-20489 GCA_003717255.1 Protomyces gravidus | reverse complement strand
AAAAAAAAAAAAAAATAAAAAAAAAAAAAAAAAAAAAAAAAAAAAAAAAAAAAAAAAAAAAAAAAAAAAAAAAAAAAAAAAAAAAAAAAAATAAAAAAAAAAAAAAAAAAAAAAAAAAATTATGAATTTATCATTAGTATTATTCTTAATAGGAATATTAGGATTTGTTTTAAATAAAAAAAATATCATTTTAATGCTTATGTCTATAGAGATAATGTTGTTAGCAGTAACAGTAATGATATTGGTAAGCTCATTTAGTTTTGATGATATATTAGGCCAAACTTATGCTATTTATATAATAGTAATAGCAGGAGCTGAATCAGCGATTGGATTAGGAATACTAGTAGCCTATTATCGATTAAGAGGAACAATAGCAATTAGATCATAATGTATTTAGCTATAATAACTTTACCATTATTAGGTGCTTTATCAGGAGGATTATTAGGTAGAAAATTAGGTGTAACAGGAACTCAATTAATTACATCAGGTTCAGTAATAATTACTTGTCTATTATCTTTAGTAGCATTTTATGAAGTAGCTTTAAGTAATAGTCCAGTTTCAATCAAATTAGCAAAGTGGGTTGATTCGGAATTATTAAGTGTAGACTGGGGATTTAATTTTGATGCATTAACTGTTTCAATGTTATTGCCGGTTTTAATTGTTTCAGCATTAGTTCATGTATATTCAATTGGTTATATGAGTGAAGATCCTCATCAGCAAAGATTCTTTAGTTATCTAACTATGTTTACATTTTTTATGTTAATATTAGTAACTGGAGATAATTACTTAGTTATGTTTATAGGTTGGGAAGGTGAATTATCTTGCCTTAAATGGTTAATGATTAATAATTTTTCAGAAGAGTTAATTACTATGTTATTAGTTATAACAAAAATAAAGGCTAAAACAAAAAGTTCAGTTGAAAAAACCAAGGATCTTTTAAAATCTAGATCTAAATCAACGATGAAGATAGGTCCTCATAATAAAGACATAATTTCAATTATAATAGGAGCTCTTCTAGGAGATGGTCACTTAGAAAAAAGAATAAATGGAAGAGGAACAAGAGTAAAATTTGAACAATCGGAAAAAAATATGGAATATTTAATGTGGTTTCATAACTATTTAGCAACTAGAGGCTATTGTCGATTAGAAAAGCCTGTAGTTAGAAAAATAATAAAAAAAAACGGATTAGTATTTTTCCATTATTCAATAAATAGTTATAGTTTTGTTAGTTTTAATTGGATTCATGAAATGTTTTATAAAAGAGATCCTTTAACTAATAAATTAATCAAAATTATTCCTTTAAACTTAGAAGAATATTTAACTCCATTTGTTTTAGCTATATGGTTTATGAATGATGGATCCAAATTAGGTAAAGGGGCTAAAATAGCTGTAAATTGTTTTAATTATTCTGAAATAGAGTTTCTTAGTTCAATTTTAAAAAGAAAATATAAACTTGATTCATCTATTCATAAAGCAGGAAAAGGAAAAAAATTTACTTTATATATTCCTAAAAAATCTATGACTGTTTTTTCATCATTAGTAAAACCATGGATGCTCCCATCTATGACTTATAAGTTAGGAGATTATTAATCATCAACTATAGTGAAAATTTTTAATAAGATTATAAAATAAAAAAACTTATTTAGAATCTTTGCAACATTATTGAAAACGATCAAAGATGCTGGCTTAGCTCTAAGATCGTCGGTTATATTTATAGTCGCGATCGACTGGTCCAATAATGGGTGTCTGAAATGATGCTTAATGTACAGTCAGAATCTTTTTTTAACAACTGCTGAAGGTTAAAAATCTAAGTCATTGTATAAATCCTTCTAGGTAACAAATAGACAGAGAAATAAATGTAATTAAGTCAAGCTCGAAAAAAATAAAAAAAAAAATTATTTTTTTTTTGTAGTTATTTTTTTTTTTTTTATTTTTTCGATCTTTGTTTATTTCTAAGATTTGGTAGGTATTTCTTCATATTTATTAGTGAGTTTTTGGTTTACTAGAGTACAAGCTAATAAATCAGCAATCTCCGCATTATTATTTAATAGAGTAGGAGATATGTTTTTAACAATAGGGTTATTTGCATTAATTTTTGCAGCAGGTAATGTTGATTATGCAGTAATATTTTCAATAGCTCCAGTTTTAAATGAAACTATAATATCAGTTATAGGGATTTGTTTTTTAATAGGGGCTATGGCTAAATCAGCTCAAATTGGACTACATGTTTGGTTACCCCAGGCTATGGAGGGTGGTCTCAAAAAAATATATTATATAATAACATTATGGGAAAAAAAAAAGATAGTAAAAAGAAGATCTATATCTAAAAAAGAAATAAACTTAGAAGAAATGCCTGTAGATTTATTAGATGCTATTACGGGTGATTTACTAGGTGATGGTCATATAAGTAAAGGAAATTATATTAAATGGCCAGGAACGAATGGAAGATTAGAATTCACCTTTTCAGTTTCAAACCTTGCCTATTTACGCCATCTTAAATTTAATGTTTATAGTTTAATTTCAACATTATAAGAGCCAACAGCTTATCCTAATATATTAAGATATCCAAATAAAACGGTAACTCAGTATTGGTTCGGAACTAGACGGTTACCATTTATAACGGAAATACATAAGTTGTGGTATGTAAAGGGGGAAAAAGGCTATATAAAGATTCTTCCTTTAAATATTTCTTCTTTACTTAAACCTATTGGGTTAGCCCATTGGATAATGGGTGATGGTTATTATTCAAATAAAGCTGTTTTTTTATGTACTGATAATTTTAAAAAAGAAGAAGTAGAAAAATTGCAAATGGTTTTATTAAATAATTTTTCTCTTAGATCAACTATTTCTAACATAAAAACAGGAACCGGATCAAACTTAAAATTATGCTGGCGGATAAGAATTTTACCCAGCCAAATTGAGCAATTAAAAAAAATAGTTAGTCCTTTTTTTATCCCTTAAATGTTATATAAATTAGGTTTAAATAAAACCTAATAGGTTTAATTATAATTAATGACGGGCCCTCGTTAAATTCTACTATATGCTGGAATAATCATTGGAAATGAAACAACCAATAGTCATTTATAAATCATAATATAAATAGATTAATATAATAAGAAAACAATTTTTTTTTTTTTTTCAGATTTTGTTTTCTTTACTTATTATTAGTATCAATCAGCAGGAAACTTTAAACTTTATTTTTAAAGAATCCCCAGAGACTTCAAGTAGAACTTTTTTTTATATAAAATAAAAAAAAAAGATGATAAAGTCCATGAAACTATTACATAATTTGTTTAAGTTCAAATCATATAGTTTCAAAAAAAAAAAAGCCAACACCTGTTTCAGCTTTAATTCATGCAGCTACTATGGTAATAAGCAGTTGCCGTTTAATGATGGAAATCATTTTATTATTATTTCGCTTGACGCGGGAAGAACTTTCAAACAAGTTTATTTATGCCTTATTATTATTATTATTATTATTATTATATAATATTTGTGAAATAAATAAAAAAATCTTGAGATTAGGTTTTTTAAAAAAATCTAATAAAGTTAATCTGCGGTATTTTCTAAATTTAATTAGTGAATATAAAGAGACTGAAAGCGAAACAACATTAAATTTTAATAATTATATATCTAATTACAGTCCATCACAAAAAAAACCAAACCAAAAATTTTTAGAATGGTTTGTAGGTTTTACTGAAGGCGATGGATCATTTGTTATATCAAAAAACAAAGTTTATTTTGATATAACTCAATCAATATCTGATTGTCAGGTTTTATATAAAATAAAAAAAGAGTTAGGATTTGGAAAAATATTATTTCGTCGAGAAGCTAAGAGAAATGTAGCAGTATTTTATGTTACATCAAAAGAAAATTTTAAACGTCTTGTTCATATTTTTAATGGTAATTTAGTAAGTAGTTATAAAAAAAATCAATTTGAAAATTGGCTAGAGATATATAATTTACAATATAAAGAAAATATATCATTTTTAAATTTAAAAAGAAAACCTAGTTTAGATACTAAATGGTTAACTGGATTTATAGATGCTGAAGGTTGTTTTACGGGAAGAGTAAAAAGTTGCCATACAAGTCGTTTAAAAAAAGCAGTCCATTTAGCTTTAACTATTAGTCAAAAAGAAAAAGAGATTATAAGTAATATAAGAGATCTATTCATAAATAAAGATAAATGTTTATCTTACGATAAATCTCTGGATGGTTGGCGAGTATCGTTTGCTAGTTTTTCTAAATTAGAAGAAATTAGTAACTATTTATTATTAAATCCATTAATTACAGAAAAACGAATCGCTTTTATTAAATTGAAAAAAATTTTAAATAAGATTAAGTTAAAAAAACACTTAACTGAATCTGGACTTTTAGAAATAGAAAAATCGATTAAATTTATTAATTCAAAAAAATAATTATTACATAAAAATTAATTTAGGTTGAAGATACAGTCCGATCCTTTAGATGACTAAAGGGAAAATTAATTTTCTTTTTTAAAAAGAAAAGTTAATAAAAAAAAAAAAATGAACTGCTGGTGTTTATTTATTAATGAGATCATCACCATTATTAGAATATAGTCCATTAGTATTATTATTAGTATTATGGATAGGAGCAATAACAACAGTATTTGCAGGAACGATAGGTTTATTCCAAAATGATTTAAAAAAAGTAATTGCTTATTCTACATGTTCACAATTAGGTATGTTATTTATAGCTGTAGGATTAAGTCAATATAATATAGCATTATTCCATTTAGTTAATCATGCTTTTTTTAAAGCTTTATTATTCTTAGGGGCTGGATCTATTATTCATGCTATGGGTGATGAACAAGATATGAGACGATTAGGTGGTTTAGTAAAATTATTACCATTTAGTTATGCTATGATATTAATAGGTAGTTTATCTTTAGCAGCTATGCCATTTTTAACTGGATTTTATTCTAAAGATTTAATAATAGAATTAGCTTATGGACAATTTGAGTTTAGTGGACAAGTAGTTTATTGGTTAGCTGTTATAAGTGCAGTATTTACTATGACATATTCTGTTAGATTATTATTTTTAACATTTTTATCAGAAGCTAGAGCTCCAAAAATTAGTTACGAAAATTCACATGAAGGTCCATTAACTATGGCTATTTCATTAATTATTTTAGCTATTATGAGTATTGTATTTGGTTATTACGCTAGTGACTTTTTTAGAGGATTAGGTTCTTCTACTTTAGCACACAGTCTTTTTGTTCATCCTGACCATATTATTGCTGTTGAAGCAGAATTTGCTGTTCCTACTATATTTAAATTATTACCAGTTATTTTATCCGTTATTGTTGGTAGTGTTGCATTAATTATTTATCAATTATTTCCAAGATTATTATTATCAATTACTAAAACAAATAAAGCTAGAGCTATTTATGCCTTTTTTAATCAAAGATATTGGTTAGAATTAATTATTAATAAGTTTATTGTAACTAAAGGATTATCTCTTGGTTACTTATTTAATAAACAGTTAGATAGAGGAGCTATTGAATTAATAGGACCTTCTGGTATTGTTTCAGGATTATCTAAAAAAAGTAATTTAATTGCTAAACTTGATACCGGTATTATTACTAATTATGCTTTATATATCTTATTAGGTTTAATTAGTTTTATATCTATCATATTCTTTGCACCTTTAGATCCTAATGGTGAATCTATTAAAGCAGCATCTTATAGTCAATTAGTTTTATTATATATCTTTTTAGTATCTATTTTTTAGTTTTTAAGAAATAAAATAAATAAAATTTAAAGAAAAAAAAAAAAAAAAAAAATCTGTTTTTTATCATAAATTTCCCCTAGTGAATTATTATCTATAGATTTATTTTAATCTAATAATAATATACAAATAAAAATAATCTTTTCATTGATGGTTCGTTCCAATAATTAACAAAGAAAAAATAAATACAAGAATAAAAAAAGAACTTTTTATTTTCTTTTTTTTTTTTTTATTCTTGTATTTTTGAATCTCTTTTCTTAATAGGTATGTAAAAAAAAAACATCTAAATTAGAACCTGCCCGTATAAGAAATACTACCAAGTACGTTTCATTTCTGGGACTAAATTAAACAATAAAATAAATTAAATGCCTCAATTAGTACCGTTTTATTTTGTTAACCAAGTAACATTTGGATTTGCAACATTATTAATTATGATTTACTTATTCTCTAAATATGTATTACCAAAATTTTTAGAGTTATTTTTAGCTAGAACATTTATTACTAAATTATAACAATAATAATAAATGAATAAATTACCAAATACGAAAAAAAAAATAACTAAAAAAAATAAATTATTTTTTTTTTTTTTAGTTTTTTTTTTCGTATTAGGTAGAAGTTTAAATAATTTAATTATATATTATATGATTAATCTAATAATCGTTTTCTTTACTTTATGAATAAAAACAAAAAAAAAAAGAATTGAAAAAAAAAAAAATTTTTTCTTTTTTTTTTTTTTTTTTTTGTAGTTATTATTTAACAAGGTTTATAATCAATTTATTATTAATATTCGGTTAAAGAAAAAAAAAATTATTAAACTCTAGGTAGTTTTATTAAAAAAAAAAAATAAATAATTTTTTGAGGAATAATTTAAACTAAAACATATAAAGAAATAAAAAAAAAAGATTACTTCTAATTATGACATCATTATATATTCAAAGTCCATTAGAACAATTTGAAATTAATAGTTTAATGGGAGTTAACGCTCCATTATTTGGTTACGCGGAAATTTCATTAACTAATATAGGTCTATACTTTATTTTAGCCTTATTAGTAGTATTAGGGTTTAATGTTGTAGCAAATAATAATAATAGAATTATAGCAAACAAATATTCAATAACTCAAGAATCATTATATACAACAATATTATCTATGGTACAAGCTCAAATAGCAAGTCCAAAAGGACAACTATACTTCCCATTTATTTATTGTTTATTTATGTTAGTATTAGCTGGTAATTTTATAGGTATGGTACCGTACAGTTTTGCAATTACATCACATTTAATATTTACATTATCAGTAAGTATGACAATTCTTATTGCAGTAACAATTATCGGATTTAGAGAACATGGATTAAAATTCTTCTCATATTTTGTACCAGCTGGTACTCCATTAGCATTAGTTCCATTATTAGTATTAATTGAATTAATTTCATATATTGCTAAAGGTTTATCATTAGGAATTAGATTAGGGGCTAATATTATGGCAGGACATATGCTTACAAAAATTATTGGTGGATTTATATATCAAATTATGGCTGCTAGTCCTTTAATGTTTGTAGTTGGTATTATACCTTTAGTATTATTAGTGGCTATTACAGGACTTGAATTAGCTATTGCCTTTATACAAGCTTATGTATTTGCAATTTTAACATGTAGTTATATTAAAGATAGTTTAGATTTACATTAATAGTCTAAATCGAACTTAATCTAAAAAAAAAAATAACTACTATAATTTCTTCCACAAAATAACAATGTAATTATTTTTTAGTTTTATAGTAGTTATTTTTTTTTTTTTTTCTCTAGTTTATAATAATTACCCCTAAAAGAAAAAAAAATATTATAACTTTTTTAGTCTCTAGTTTTCTTTGCTTAATCGGTAGAGCATGATACTTCTAATATCACAGTCTAGGTTCAAATCCTAGAGAGAACTAAAACAAAAAAGATTAAATAAAAAGAGAGGGGGGGGGGGGGTAGAAATGCATAAGGTATGCATTTGGATTGCAAATCTAATGAAGGGGGTTCGATTCCCTCTCTACCCTAAATATAAAAAAAAAAAAATAAAAAAACCAAACAAAAATCTTAATGTAGTAAATTACTAATCGATTATAAAAGAAAGAATAACATAATAGGGAAAGTTATATAACTTTTAACCTAATTCTAGTGTATTTTTTTTTTATTTTGAGTTTATTATTTCGTATTTTTTTTTTTATTTAATAACAAAAGAGTGTAGTTTAATGGTAGAATAAGTGGTTCCAAACCATTTGGTGAGAGTTCGATTCTTTCCATTCTTGTATAACATACTAGGGTTATAATTTAATAATTAATTAGTTTCTAAAAAGAAATAAAAAACACATTCTAAAACTAACTAAAAAAAAAATTCTTTTTTGTAGTTAGTTAACTGGTTTTTTAACTTAACGGTTAAAGTGCAAACTTGATAAGTTTGAAATGTTGGTTCGATTCCTTCAAAAATCATGATAGTAACTTTATTTTAAGTTTTCTATTATTATTTTAAGTTTTAATGATTCGATAAAACTTGATTAAGAACAATATAACAAAGATAGAAAATAATTTGCCATTAAAATAAGATAATATAAAAAAAAAAAAAAAACATTAATTAAAATTTATTATAATATTTACTCGTTACAAAATAGTTATTTTGTAGAAGAAGTTATAGTAGTTTTTTTTTTTACATAATCTATCATCTATTTGCTAATTAAGGAAAAGTGGCTGAGCATGGTTTATAGCGTAATACTTGAAATATTAAGGGTCTACGCCCGCGCAGGTTCGAATCCTGTCTTTTCCTAAGAGATACTCTAAAAAAAAAAAGGAAATCTTTCGTTTTATATTTTAGAGTTTAAAGCTTTTAATTTATTAATAAACAAAAATTATTACTTTTTTCTTTTTTTTTTTTCTAGTACTAATTTTTGTTTAGGGGGGATATAATTTAGTTGGTAGAATATTGACCTTGCACGTCAAAGAGATGGATTCGAGTTCCATTGTCTCCATTTTATTAATTTAATATAACTACAAAAAAAAAAAAAGATTCTTTTTTTTTGTAGAGGGCATAAATATATTAAATAATTATTAATTTTAGCCCAGATAGCTTAACGGTAAAGCATAGCCCTGAAGATGCTGTGATAGAGGTTCAATTCCTTTTCCGGGCGAAAAAAAAAATAAAAAAAAGAATTGAAAAAAAAAGTACTTCTACTACCATAAAAACTAAAAAAAAAAATAAATTCTTTTTTTTTTTGTAGTTTTGTAGTTAGTTATTATTATGTAGAAGTTTAAGTTGAAGTAGTTTTTTTTTTTATTTATCGATTTACCCCTTAAAAAAAAAAAATAATATTTAATCTCTTATTATTAAATATTATTTTTTTTTTTTTACTAATTTATATTACGGTTGTGGCGAAATGGTATCCGCGATTTGTTTAGGCCAAATTGTTTAACAACGTGAGGGTTCAAGTCCCTCCAACCGTATAATAGTGATAATTTAATGCCTTTTTAGCTTAATGGTTAAAGCGTCGGTCTTCGAAATCGTATATTGTAGGTTCGAGTCCTATAAAAGGTTCGATAATTTATATAATTTTTTTTTTCTACCTTAGATTGTAACTATTCTTTTCGATTTTATTATTTTTTGTATTATTTAATCTTTCTTTTTTTTATTTTATTTTATTTTATTTTATTTTATTTTATTTTATTTTATTTTATTTTATTTTATTTTATTTTTAATCATTATTTAAGCGAGTATAGGTTAGTTGGTAGACTCACTGATTTCCAATCAGTTTGCGCTTGTTCGAGTCAGGCTACTCGTAAATAGTTTAATTTATATTTTTAATTTATGTATATAATATATTGGGCTTGTAGCTTAATGTAAAGCACTTACTTGTCACGTAGGAAGATGCCCGTTCGTGCCGGGTCAAGCTCGTAAATCTGCCAATATAAAAATAAAGACCTAAAAAATAACAACTTCAAAATAACTACTTAAACTTAATACTACTACTAAATACAAAAAAAAGGATATAAATTATTTTTTTTTTTTAGTATTGTTGTGATCTATTAGGAAAAATTTCCATAGGTAAGGTAAAATACTTGCTACGTATTCGGATTAAAATCCTTGAGGGTTCGACTCCCTCTTTTTCCGTTTTATAATATGACTTAGCAAAAGCCTAAAGTTAAATTATATTAAAAGCAATAATATAATAATATAAGTAGTATTGCGATATGAAATATATAATCAACTTTATAAAAAAAGAAAAAAAAAAAAGGAAAAAAAAAAAAAAGAAAAATAATTTATATTTTTTTTTTTTTTTTTTCTTGTATTTTGTATTTAAATAACAGTTTTCTTTTCAATTTATAAAGAAAGTATATAAAGGGACTATTATGGATTACTAGCTAACATATTAAGGAGGGAGCTAACGGCCAAAAATCATAGTTAAAAACTATCTATGTAACTCCTAAGGGAAACCAAATAATATTTACAGAGTGAAGTGAAACATCTAAATAACTCTAGGAAAAGAAATCAACCGAGATTCTATTAGTAGTGGTGAGCGAAAGTAGATTAGCCTATAATATATAATGATTCTTAAATCTGAAATACGAATTGAAAAAAAAAAAATAAATTATTTTTTTTTTTTTTTTTCTAATATCACATCTAAGAATAAGATTAATAATAATATTTATTATTTTAAGGGATTAATAGATTTGAATATCTAGCCAAAGTTGGTAAATAGCCCAAAATCAACCTTAATGTATATTTAAACAAGTATAACGGGAGAAAACCTGTTTGAATTGTTTCTCTTTATTGTAATAAAAAATTACAATAAAATGGGGGAACCATCCTCTAAGGCTAAATATAATATGTTAAGCGATAGAGAAAGTACCGTGAGGGAAAGTTTGAAAAGATTTAACGCCAAAGGCATAGTGAAAAAGAGATGAAATAGTAGTTCTATAAGCAGCCAGAAGAATAATTATAATATTCAGTCTAATGGTGTACCTTTTGCATAATGGGTGAAGTGCTTGCCCGAAAAATCGTGAGATTTTTATAATACTGACTCATAGGATAAGAAAGATAAAGAATCTTTTAGACTCCTGGTAAACTAATTATAGTTGCTAACGGTGAATTCTAAAAAAGGTTAAACCTTCATGAAAATACCGTGGGAAGCTTTAAAATCCAAGGAAACGTTAATAATTTTATTAGTATTATTATTATTATTATTATTATTATTATTATTATCTTTAATTAACTACAAAAAAAAAGAATCTTTTTTTTTTGTAATTAATTAAAGATAAAGTTTTTTAAAGCCCTGTAACGACTGATTCGAAAGATGAGACTAATTTATATAATTGGTAACACGTCAGCACTCAATAGTTCCAATAAATCATGGAAATAAAAAAAAAAAAAAAAATAAAAAAAATAAAAATAAAACAAAAAATGAAAAAAATAAATAAAAATATGAACAATAGTCGATATTATCGAACATCTAGAATTATAAATTTATAGTTATCAAAGTTACAAAATGAAATAATATTGGGATCAATTTTAGGAGATTTAAGTATAGAAAAACCAAGTGTAAATCACAACAGTAGGCTACAATTTAAACAATCAAAAATAAACAGTGATTATATTTATCATTTATATGATATTTTTAAAGAATTTATGTAAATTTGGCTAGATATGATAAAAGACCAACTAAATTAAAAACGTACTATTATATAAAATCTCAAACGTATAGTTTGCCTTTATTTAATAAATATAGAGAAATGTTTTATAATGAAAAAGGTAAAAATTTTATCCCATTAAATATAAAAGAATTGTTAACCCCAAGTAAAAAAAAAAAAATAATACTTCAAATAAATCTAAGATTTATTTGAAGTAGTATTTTTTTTTTCTCTTAGCTTATTGGTATATGGATGATGGTTATAAATCACCTAATGGGTTTTATTTGTCTACAGAATCATATTCTAATGATGATATAGCTTTATTAATTGATGCTTTTAAAACCAAATTTGATTTAAAATGTTCAGGACATAAAACCACTAATGGTTTAAGAATATACATTTTTAGTGAATCTGCAATAAAGTTTAGAAATCTCTTAAAACCTTTTGTAATTTCTCACTTTAAATATAAACTTAGCTAAAAGAGTCTTTCGATTCTATTTTTTTTTTTTTAGATAAATTACCCCTAAAATAAAATATTAAATTTAAAATTTATTAAAAATTAAAAATTTAATATTTTATTTTTTTAATTATAAGGTTATTTATTTTAATATTGTCTTTATTATTTTATTTAATTTAACTTTTTTTTTTTTTTTTTTTTCCTAAAATTTAAATTGAGATGAAGGTATAGTCTAATCTTTTCTGAAAAGAAAAGGATAATTGCAGCAACTTAATTAATGGTGCAAGCAGAAATGCCTAGATAAAACAACTATATTACAAATGATGGTAATGGAAAAATAAAACCTAAAAATTAAAGTTATTTAGGTTTTATTTTTTTTCTTTAGTACCTTTAATTAGACCCGAAACCAAGTGATCTTACCATGGTCAAGTATTTAATTGACTGAACGGGTAGACATAAATGCCCACTAGATAGGCGACTATCTATAAATAATACCAGCTCAAAACGGTGAAATCCTAAAATAAAAAAAAAACAAATATTTTTTTTTTATTATGGCAATACCGTAGGTAAGTTTTATAATTCTATAAATCACAAAAAAAAAAAAAAAATACTACAAAAAAAAAAAAATAAATTACTTTTTTTTTGTAGTTATTTTTTTTTTTTATTATTCATTTTATGAATAAGCTTTATAAAACCCTGTAACGACTGACCGAAAGGAAGACTTTAGTAAATTACTAAGGTAAAACGCTGGCACTCAAAGATTTAGACTTTATTATGGTTATCAGAAAAAAAAAAAAAAAAAAAAAAAAAAATATGAAGAATGAAACAAAATTAACGCAAAAAAAAAAAAAAAAAAAAAATAAAAAAAAAAAAAAAAAAAAAAAAAAAAAAAAAAAAAAAAAAAAAAATAAAAAAAAAAAAAAAAAAAAAAAAAAAAAAAAAAAAAAAAAATATGAAGAATGAAACAAAATTAACGCAAATCCAACAAGAAATCCTTGTTGGTAGAAAAAAAAAATCTATTTATAATATTATAAATAGATTTTTTTTTTTCAATTATTAGGAGATGGTGCATTAGCTAAAAGAAAAGAAAATATAAATGCAAGATATCACGTAAGAATGGGGTTATTACATAAAATTGAACTAATTTATTTATATAATATATTTAAAAATCTGTGTAAAACTTCGTTTAAAGAATCTAATGTTTATAACAAAAAAACTAATAAGATATATAATGTAATATCATTTATGACTTTAAGTTATCCTTGTTTTAATGATTATTATAATTTATTTTATAATAATGGTAAAAAATCTATTCCTTTAAATATTGCAGAATTACTAACCGCTAGTAAAAAAAAAAAAAATAATACTTCAAATAAATCTAAGATTTATTTGAAGTAGTATTTTTTTTTTCTCTTAGCTCAATGGATAATGGATGACGGAGGGAGAGATGGTAATGGTTTACGGCTTTATACTAATAGTTTTACAAAAAAAGACTTAGAATTACTTCAGCAAGCATTAAAAAAAAACTTTGATTTAAACGCTAATATAATACATGTAAATAAAAAAATAAATTCTAGTCAATTTAAGTTATATATTAAAGTAGTTTAAAAAAAAAAAATGTAATATTAAATATTATAATATTACATTTTTTTTTTTTTTACTATGATTAAACTTAAATTATTGGTCAAACCATTTATGTTACCATCAATGTACTATAAAATTCAATTAACTTCCCCTAATAATATTAATAAAAATTCATATAATAATAATAACCTAAGATAAAGATTGAGTTGAAGGTATAGTCTAAACATAAATTAAAGTTTATGATTTTATTGGTTTGTCGCAAAAAGCTCCGATGAACTGTGGTAAGTAAGTGAAAGACAAATCTGACTTGGAGATAGCTGGTATTCCGCGAAACCTATTTTAGTAGGTCATCTATATAGACTTCTTAGCAGGTACAGCACTTTAATTTCATAATTTAATATATTGTAAAAAATAGATTAAATTTATATTGGGGGGTCGTGAAGGCTCTATCATTGAAAATTAACCTCGGAATGGCAAAGAAGATTCATAGACAATCAGACAGATGGTGCTAAGGTCATCTGTCAAAAGGGAAACAGCCCAGAACAAGATAATTAAGGCTCCAAAATTATTGTTAAGTGAAAAAAAGGGAGTTATTTTTCTAATACAGCCATGAAGTGAGCTTAGAGGCAGCTATCTTTTAAAGACCGCGTAATAGCGCAGTGGTCCTGTAAAAAATTATAAAGAAAAATAGCACCGAAAATTTATCGGATCTAAACAATATGCCGAAATCTTGTCTTTAGGTAAAAATAACTTCAAATAAATCTAAGATTTATTTGAAGTTATTTTAGCTAGAGGGTAGCGGAACATTCAGTAAATGGATGAAGAATAGTGTTTCATTATTTGGACATAACTGAAGAGAGAATGCTGACATGAGTAACGTTAAAGAGGGTAAAATAATCCCTCTCGCCTAAAGCAGAAGGGTTTTAAGGCAATGCTTAACAGCCTTAAGTAAACGAACGGCCTCTAAGATAATAACCGAAAGGGTTAAATCGATGAAGAATATTTTTGAATAAAAACCAGATATAATATAATATTTATTATTATTGTTATTAGTAATTTGGTTCAGGAAAAAACAAAAATGAAAAATAAAAAAAAAAAAAAAATAAAAATATTTATTATTTTTTTTTTTTTTTTTTTTTTTTACTATATATTTATATATATTAGTAAGTTATTTTTCTCAAAACCGTACCCTAAACCGACACTGGTTTGCTGGTAGAGTATACTAAGGCGTATGAAAGAACTATTGCGAAGGAACTCGGCAAAATGCCTCCGTAACTTCGGGAGAAGGAAGGCCGTCAAAAAATAAAAAAAAAAAAATATAAACTATTTAAGACGGCCACAGAAAATCGTGTTGTACAACTGTTTACTTAAAAGTGCGACCTGAAAAATCTATCAAACAATGTAGAGGAAAAAATGTCTATTCTACTATGGTTGTTTTTCATCATAAGTCTATTGCAAAGAGCATAGTTGGTAACGATTATGTTTTAAGCTTGCATGACAATGCTTTATATTTAAATTGAAAAATTTAAAACAAAAGTTAGACTGGGTTGCTATGAGTAATTAACATGAACTTGCGTAATAAAACATCGTTAGACGAATAAATATCTAAGAAATATTATATTTTATGATATTTATAATAAAATTATTGTAGTTTAATTATTATTATTATAATTTTATTTAGAAGAATAAATGAATTATTTTTTTTAAGGAGTAATTGAAAAACCAATATCTTCTCGGTGTAGAGTAAGACTCTAAGGTAACATAAGGTGTTTGATATGAGACAGGGTAAGCCCAATTTTCTTCTTATTATTATATAAAAAAAAAAAAAAATAAAGATATTTTAATAAGGGTAGAAATTAGTAATAATTTCTTTTCGGAAGAGGGGGTATAGGACATACAAAAAGCGAAGGGAACCTAGTAATAAGGTTTATAGAGCATAGAAAATAGCCGTTTATTATTTAATTTACAATTATTTTTCTTAATTTGCTTATTTCGAAAGAAAGCTGACTTGTATTTGGGTGTATTAATAAAAAAAAAAAAAAATACTTATTATTTAATTTTAAACAAATGAAAGTTCAAATTATAAAGATTTTATCAATTTTCTTGCTTTTTTATTTTTCTTTTCTAAAAAAAGAAATTTTTTTTAATTTATTTAAAAATAATATTGTTGTAGTTTTTCATGTTTATATATTTACATTATAAATATAACATTTTCCTAATATGAAAATGAGAATAATGAGAAAATATACGATAATAACTATTTATTTAGCAAATATAATATTTGCAGTATATTTAATTTTAATACCAGGAATTAATAATAACCTAAAACACGATCTTTATAAAAAACATGAGTATAATATGGTATCTTGTGTAAATGAATCTGTGTACGACTTAAAGGGATTAACCATCTATAAAGATTTACAATTAATTAATAATAAAACTTATTTAGAAACTTATTTTTTAGAAGAAATAAAAAAAGAAATTTTAAGATCAGATAAAATAGAACTAGATAATAATTCAATTTCTAGTTTTTTTTATAAAAATATAGTAGATAACGTGCAAAACTTAATGGATGAGTTTGATAGTGAAGTTTATTTAATCGAAGATAAATTGTCAAATTTCTTTTCTTTAATACGTTATAAATATTCAGAATATAATAATTATGATCTCTTTTTAGATAAATTATGTTCAAGAGTATATATAGATGATAGTTTGGATAATATTGAAAGTTTTTTAGAAACATGTAAAAATAGTTTAATAGGCTCTAAATCATTTTTAAATGATCAATTACAGTTATATGGAGAAACAATTTTCTCTGTAATGGCTTTATTATTCTTAGCTCATATAATTTATCTTTTTATTTGTGAAATAGATTTTAAAAAATTAGTTAAATATTTAGATGATCATAATATGTTATTATCTGATAATAATTATAATAATAATGATAAACTATTTTTTGATTTTTTCAAATATGTAAATAATAAAAAGGTTACGTTGGAAGATTTGTCAGTAGAACATGTAATTAATAGAAACATTTTAAATGAAGATTATCTATATCAATGGACTAAAACTATGATTGACGTTTTGAAAGATTTTAAAAATAATCCATCTTTAAACTCAGAATATTTAATGACTAACTATAGTTATTTATTTGAGCAAAATAATTTATTATTAAAAAAAACATCATCTCCAGAACTATTTAATATATTTCTTAAATCTATATCGGAAACTTTAACAATTAGTCCAGCTTATTTTAATTCAAATTATTTAACTTAATTTATTTTTTTTTCTTTCGTTAAAATAAGCTATTATAATAAAGTTAAAATAACTAATAAATAATTAATTAATTATTAAATTGCAATTAAGAAAAGAATTTTTGAAGTTAGTTGCAATTTAATCGTTTTATCTTAAAAAAAAATTCCTTTTTTGTGGAAATATTTAAGCCTCAAAACAAGTTACGTAAAATAAAAAAAAACTTAAATTCAAAAATATAATATATATAAAAAAAATAAAAAAAAAAAATGCAAAAAAAACAACATATAACAGAATTTTTAACCTGGCTGTTAGACAACAGCATAACCATGAATTTAGATATTTTTAGTATGATTTCTTCTGTAAAACTAGGTTCTATACTTTTATGTGTGGGAGGAAGTTACGTAGGATATTTGGTAGGTTACCGTGCCTATTTTTCAACTCTACCTAAAAAAATTGATATTCTTCAGACATCAATAATAGGGGAAAAGAAAATTCTTTATAGCCAAAATAAACATCTCTCAGAAATTACCGAAGTTATAGCTAGTCAATCATTAGAAATATCAAGTAATACTAATCGCCTTAAAAGTTACAGTTAATTGATTAACAACTTTTTTGTAAACTTTAAAGAAAATTTTAATGATACCATATATCCCCATATAGTTTTATGGTTTGATGTAGCAACTAAACAAAACGTCAAACTGGTTACGAAATTAGATAGTCAATCTTTGGTACTTGCTCGATTAAATGATACAGTAGAAAATTTAGCTAAAACTAACAAGATGTTATTATCGGCTATAAATAATATAGATGTTAGATCAGAGATTAGCCTATCTGCTATTAATAAAACTTCATCATTATATAATAATATCTTAGTAGATATTAATTATATAGAGGGAGTAGGTGATATAATCCAGACGGGAATGTTTATATTAAGTTAAATTAATAATCATGAAAAACTACTATTATAAACAAAATATAGACATGATAAGGTCTAATAATCTTAACAAATTAGAAATATTTAATTATTTAAAGCAAAATCCGAGTTGGATCTCAGGTTTTGTAGCTGCTGAAGGTTGTTTTACTGGTTATTTAATCTTTTTAGAAAAATCAAAATGGGGACTTCAATTAGGTTTAGATTTTAATATAACTCAATCAACTAATGATAAGTTATTGTTAGAAATTATAGGAAATATATTAAATATAGAAAAATATTGTATTTATGATAAACCTAATAATGTATCAGTATTAGCTATTAGAAATCTAAATTTACTAGAGAAAAAAATAATACCATTTTTTGATTTAAATCCTCTTTTTGGAGCTAAATTAAACCAATTAAAACTATTCAAAAAACTTATTAATTTAAGTTTAACAAAAAATCAATTATCTTCAGAAATAACAGGAAGAGATTTTTTTTTGTCAGCAAGCGATATAATTAAAGAGTTAAACTCGCCGTTTAACTCTAAAGATAATGATCCAAGAAAAGATAATATTATTACAATAAATTCGAGAAAATTAGAAAGGTTAAGATTGATAGATAATTGGTTAAAAACTTTAAATATAAATCCTTCATTAAAACAAAAATTAGAATTAAAAGAAATACTGTATTTGAACAAAAATAGAATTAAACTAGATTAATTCATATTCGTCAAAATAAAAAAAAAATAAACAAATGTATAAAATATTAATATGCTTGAGCCGTATGCGGTGAAAGTCGCACGTACGGTTCTGAAGGGGGGAAAGAGAGTGATCTCCTACCTATCCTAACCATAGTACTTTGCAAAGACATAAGTCTTAGTATAAGGTATGAAATCTGCCCGATGTCATAGGCTAACTAACTTTCTGAAAGGAGAGAAAGGAACCCCTGATCAATGGCGGCCTTAACTATAAGGGTCCTAAGGTAGGCTTAAAAAAATAAGCTAAGATGAATAATCGCTGCCTAATTGACTTTTATAAAATCAATTAAACTCCACTGTATGCTGGAAAATCTTAAAGTTAATAAAAAAAAAAAATTATAATTAAGAAGATAATCAGCAGGAAACTTTATTTTAAAGGATCCTCAGAGACTAGACGTGGAGAACAAATTAGTTAACAAACTAACAAAAATTAAAAAAAAAAAAAATAAAAAGGAAAAAAAAAAAAAAAAAAAAAAAAAAAAAAAAAAAAAAAAAAAAAAAAAAAAAAATGAAAAAAATAGAATTTAATAAAAGTAAATTACATCCGGCTTGGATGGTAGGTTTTATAGATGGAGAAGGAACTTTCCACGTTGGAATTAATTCAAATAAAACTATGAAGATAGGTTACCAAGTGATACTAGAATTTGTTATTACACAGCACAAAAAAGATTTAGTTCTTATGAGAAGAATAAAAGACTTTTTTGACTGCGGGTATTTAGTAAAAGATGGACCAGATAAATATCAATTTAGAATAAGAGGATTAGATCAAATAGTTGAAAAAAAAAAATTCTTTTTTTTTTTTTCTATCCTTTAATAGAAAAATATCCACTTCAAACAATAAAAAGACTAGATGCTGATTCATTTAAAAAAGTTTATAACTTAATGAAAAAAGGGTCACATTTAACAGAGTCAGGATTGGTAGAAATTCGTGCTATTAAAGCTCAGATGAATCGAGCTAGAGTTTTAACTAGCCATTAATAATAATATTATAAATATATATTTTATATTTTTTCAAATAATATTAGTAATAATAATTAAATCTAAATAAATGTTTGTGGTATTATTTAAATTAATATAAATTGTTAACAGATTTAGTTATGATATAGTCCAAAAAAAAAAAAAACTAAATACTAT
Organism: Protomyces gravidus; assembly: GCA_003717255.1. Classification (NCBI taxonomy): domain Eukaryota; kingdom Fungi; phylum Ascomycota; class Taphrinomycetes; order Taphrinales; family Protomycetaceae; genus Protomyces; species Protomyces gravidus. The sequence goes on along the minus strand of QXDP01000262.1, from coordinate 978 downwards.
ATATTACATATAGTATTTATAAATAAAATTAAAGAGCGAAATTCCTTGGCCGTTAAATGCGGTCCAGCATGAATGATCCCATGATACAACAGCTGTCTCCGCAATAGATTCAGTGAAATTGGAATAGCTGTGCAGATACAGTTTACCCATAGTCAGACGGGAAGACCCTATGCAGCTTTACTGTAACTAGTTATTGCTTACGATCGGATTAGGTTGTAGAGTATAAGGTAGTCGATTAGACCCAAGTGAAACACCTTTACCTATTAGGCCGTAAGCTGATTGATTTACGAATTAATCCTTTATTCATTATATAATTGAGAAAGTCTTTAATATTAAAGATATAATTATGATAAATACGAAAAAAAAAATATAGTGTTTATTTTTTAAATAAAAGAGCAGTTATTAAAATTCTAATAGAAATATAATTGTGACAGTGACTAGCTGGCAGTTTTTGTGGGGCGCAATTCTCAAAAAAAGTATCTGAGTAAGTCCGATTGATTTTTTTTTTATAAAAATCTAATTTATAAAGGTTTGGTTGAACCCAATGGAAATGGGAGGAAAAGTTTTTAAACATCTATTATTTTAGATCAACAAAAATATATTGCAATATTTTTATATTGCGATTAAGAATAATCTAACAACAAGTGTAATGGCATAACCAAGCCTAACTGCAAGACAAACAAGTCAAGCAGACACGTAAGTGGGGCATAGTGACCAGGTGGTTCATTATGGAATGGCCATCGTTTAACGAACAAAGTTACGCTAGGGATAAGCTTAGTTGTCCCCTTCTATTGTTAAATAGAACAAAATAACCGGGTAAATTGCAAGGAAAACTTTAAAAATTAAAAATATTTATAAAGTAAATTTGCAGCGAAGCTTGCTTATACACAATATAAAAAAAAAAAAGAATCTAAAATTTAATTAAAATTATAATTATAGTGAAAAAAAAAAAAAAAAATAATTTATATTTTTTTTTTT
>QXDP01000261.1:0-20551 GCA_003717255.1 Protomyces gravidus | reverse complement strand
CACAAAGGGAGTATCGCAAAGAACAGAAACAAAGCCAAAGTCATCTGAACAATGGAAAAGGCGGTGGCGCTGGAGACAAAGACTCAGACAGTAGCAGAACTGGATGGCTGGTGATCAGTCCGTGACAGATTGAAAGGATGAGTGTAGACATCCATTCGCATCAGGGCTTCAAGAGTGGTATGAGGCTTTTCAGGTGAGCCACGATCAGGCTCTCCGTGTAGAATTCATGCGCACTTGAATGCTCAGACACCAAATTGTGCGCAATCTCATGAGCCAGGGTCACGTACCAATACGCCGACCCATCTGAGCTTGTCGCATGCGAAAGCTGATGATAATATCGCAAATTGCAGTAGATCGTTCCTGATTTGTTGAAGGCAATCGTGCTGCCAGCCTCGTCGTAAAATAGATTGATTGCCGATGGATTGCATCCGAATGCCCCAGCAAGCTGTGCAAGCAGAACTGAGAAGCATGCTGCGGACTTGGCAAGGTCACCGTTTAGCAGAGCGTCGCCGTCCATGCCACGAGTTCCGAAAAGCTTGAGCCCATTGGTCAGGGTCGCAAGCAATACAAGATCGGTAGCTGGCTTTTCGTCGCAGTACGTACTCGCTTCGCGAACTGTTGTCGTTTGAGGTTCTATCGTTAGCCAAAGAACGGTCATGTGTCAGACGGTCGGGTGCGGTCCCTGACACGTGACGATCTGGCAGCTTACGACTAAATACTTTTGATGAGTCCGACGGCTGTGTGGCGCGGATTGCCTTATTGAGCGAAGCATCAATCGATGCCTGGGAAGCGACTGTCTGTACCGGCCGTGTCGGTTTAATAGCTTTATCGACCATCGCATTCGTATCAGAAGACAATTGAGAGCGGATAGACTTTCCAGCGTCTGTAAGTCCAGACTGATCAGGTTGTACAGGCGACTTTGTATCGGAAGCTCGATAGCCCAATCCCTTTTTGATGCTCGAGAATAAGCCCCCTGACGGCGGAAATGCGCCTGGCATGGGTGCTGAGGGCTGCTTCAGTATTTCTTGCTTTGCGGTCGGGGCTGTCTGCTGTAGTGCCATTTGTTCTTTCTCTCTTTGTCGTCCTGCTGCCTCTGCTGCCTTGTCTTGCTCTAACAAGACTCGCTGTTGCTCTTCACGCTCGCGTTTCAGCTTCTCTTGACGTTGAAGTATGCGATTTACGTTATATCCTCGTGCCTTGAGTGTCTCCAGAGGGTTGCTCATCAGACTGTCAAGCAGCAACGAGTCTGACGGGCGTGGCTGCCTTAACATCATTTTACACACCGCAACCGCCACATCGTAATAGTCTGGCCTCATGCCAATGACCAATTCCCTGGACCCATCGATGATAGCGGTTGTCTGCTGTTGTCGCATCGTTCGAGTACCACAAAAGTTCAGAGTGCGCTGCACGCTCACTTTCTCGCACATGGACACTTTTAGATTGTTCGTAAGCCATGCGACATCGTGAAGTGGCTTGATGCTGCTATCGGCTAGGAACACGGTGATGCGCTCAAGCACTAGACTGCGCAATGCTTCTGTCGTTTGATTGGTCACAACGCGACCAGTGACGAAGGGCTTGTTCTCGACCACTGTAGACAATCTGACAGCGCCGAAAGACGTGTAGAGCTCTTCAAGATATACGTCTTGAGGGCAGCTGAAAAGTTCTCCTTTGAATAGGCTGAAGGCAGTGAAATCATCGACAATCACAATCTCGCTTGCAGATCGCAATGAAGAGACAATCAAATCTTCCTGGTCGCCACCAGCTTTGTATTTGTGCGCAACGAGAACAGCTCTCTGCTTGAGGTTATTCAACAGATGTCCATCCCTCTTCAATGTGTCCAGCTCCCGTGCAATACGCAACAGAAGCAGTCGATACCGGTCTTCCGTGCCACACAACGTGTATATTTGCTGCGCATCGTTGACAAGCATACCAGCAATTTGCATAGTCGAGGGATGATCACGCACGCCGATGAGTTTCAAGAACTGGTTTGCATTGTGGCCAAAGTCAACAAGCTCAAAGACTTGTCCGAGCCAAGCTTCAATCTTGTCACTTTTGAAGAAACATCGAGAAGGAATCGCAAAGCCATTTCCGATCGGAATGATCGCGGCTTTGCCTAGACGCTGAACAGTCTCTTGATTCAAGGTGAGCATGGACAGTAACTCGAACTGTTGAACAGCCATTCTCTTGTCCTCAGTTGGGCTTTGTAAAAGTTTCGCCACAAGCGACTCGGGAGATGGCAGGCGTTGCACACCAAGCAACGCAGCACTCGGCACTAGGTCTCGTCGCAAGATATCGAAGCCAAAAATGCGTGCAGAAGCATCAGCGTAGACCTCTGTCGGCCTTTTCCGAGTCCCTGACGGCGTCGGAATAAATGCCGGCGCAGCGGCTGGCTTGTACGTTGCGCCATAACCGTAGACCGCAAAATTCAGAATGAAATAGTTTAAAGCGCGCTCAAATAGTGCTGAGTCTGCAGTATTGGCCATTATTTCCGTCAGGACTGTGGCAGGAGCAAACTTGTGAAGACCAAGTGCGCTGAGAAGACTCGCCTCTTCAGACAAGGGCTTCCACTTGTCCTTTGGCCATTTGATGATAGGCAGGCCCAGCTGACGCAGCGTGTCGTGCGGCTCGTATAGATCAGAGGCACGTCGTTTCTCGCTTGACGACTCGCTTTCTGCGATCGAAGTACGTTTGAGCCTTTCCATATCGCTGACTGGAATATCGCGACGCACAGAAGCAAGGTATAGAACGAGATCATAGGCAGTCCAAGTTCCACCTTTAAGGAGGCGCTCGAAAATTAGGTCCAACTCGATCGTCTTACGCACACCCAAGGCAGTAAGCAATTTGTCCTTGACGCCCTTCACCTGGACAAGAGGCAAGTCATCAAATAGCTTCGAGTGCACAAAATATACCGCGCCGGGCTTCTGCATGCCGTGATTCCTCGTCGGAACGCACTTACGCTGTTGTAGTAGCCTGACTACTTCAGATAGGTCGACAGGGTTTATTCGTTCGAAGTTTTTCGAGACAGTCGCGAGAACAAGTGTCGCAGTATCAGGGTTATCGTCCATAGGCGGTGCTCTGCCGAATGCTTCCACGCCAGCACAAAATTCGACCCACGGCAGTATACGCAGCTCGGTCCAGCCGAGGGAACGCATTTCATCCTCTGACAACTTGGCTGATAAACTTGCTGGGAGACAAGTCGGAGGCAACGGCGCTTCAGTTGGTATAACTTTGGTATTACTCCACGTTTTGATCGTGGTTGCGTTGAAAGACACGATAGTGGCCGCGCTCAAGAGAGATTGCAGCGCTTCTCGATCCATGCGAGATGACTGAACACTGCAATAGCGTAAGAAGACAAGTCCTGCTTGCTCAGAGAGAACGCGGTTTTGTAAGTCTTTGCGAATATCGCCAATAGAAATGGCTTCAATGAGGCCGAGTTGCTGCAATTTCTGCACAAATGGCTCCTTGAGCATTGCTAGCGGCAACACAGGGACCGTCTCCAGGAAAGTCATGGAGCTGTCCGGAAGCCTGACTAGCGAACTAGACTGCACGCCTTTATTGGTGTACAGTGGTAAAGTCGTCGAGGCACCAAAGAACGATTCCTCAATTGGTGCATCAACGCGAAGGGGCGTAGAGTTGTTGAAAGAAAAGTAGCGGGTCAGGAAAAGTGCGTCTTCAGCCGTTTCGACTTTGTTGAATTCGTGGTGATACGCGATACGGGTAAGCAAGCCGACTGCGCAGAGAACTTCAAAGTTCCAGACTTTGACAAAGCGATCGACGAGATCGATAGACTCACGCTCAACTGTTGGAATCAGACACGGGGCGCCGACATGACCAGAGAAGCCTGTCGTCTGGTGAGTTGGAAAGCCAATATATACACGTCCTTGATTCGGGTAAGCTTGCAGTTGTTCAAAGATAACAGCTGGCGTTGACGCCTCATGCTCCATTCTACTCATTGTGACGAGCTGGACTTTTGTCTGCTTCGGCGGCGGCTTTTTTGTAGCACGTTGGAGCTCCTTTGCGAAGGTTGGAGTAAGTGATGATGCCAGATGCGCCGTCATGACACGAAGAAAGATGGTTGATGTGCTTGTACCTGACACAATCTTTGGTTGCTCCTTGAAAAACGAAAGAAATTTGCCCAGTCCGTCCGCCTTCGGGACCGCCTGTGTGATGTTCTCATATGTTGCAGTGATTTGGACAGAAGTGCTCTCTACCTTGGTGATGCGGAGCGCTTTGTCCTGTGTCGTGGTTGCAAGACCTGCAACGGACACCGGTGAAGCGGGAGAGGCAACCCGCTTAAGAGTGCAGAGCGTGGTCGAGTCTAACCGCAGTTCAATTGACTGGACAGAGCGCGAGAATGTGAGTGCATTGGCCAAAAAGCGTGTCAGGCTTTTCAGCTGAGGTATTTCGACAGGCTCACGCATGTTGAGTGAGAACGTTGTCCAGTCATCGTTGACGGGGAGTTTTGCTGTACGCGTGAATAATTGATCATTTCTCCAGTACATGGCGAGACTCTGGTCGCCAGAGACGATGAATGGATCGTCGCAGAGAGAAAAGACAGCATAGAAGCCAACACCATATGCACCTATGCGTCCGTCTGCTGGGTTGCCTTCTGCAATACGAGCAAGTCGCATCCAGTCTTCGGGTCGAAAGCGCTGCCCATCATTCTTCACGGTCAGGCGCTTGGTCAAACGCTTATTGAGATCTTCAGGATGGCCTTCAGGAGGCTCTACAATAGATTCATAGGTGATGACGACCGCTTTAGCATCCGCATCATCGGCATTCTGTATGAGCTCACGTAGCAGTGTATTTTCAGAGCTGTAGCGCGATAGTATCTTGTCAATGAGACTGCGCTGGTTGACAGTCACGCTTGCTTCATCTTTGTTTGAGAGCGTGAGCGAATGAAGCGCATCTATGTTCATAGGAACCAGCTATAGCTCAGATGTTGAGCCTGCCCACTGTTTGTCTTGGACGCGCAACTGCAAAGCGAATTTGGAGGGTGGCGAAACACAAAATTCAGATGGGACCGCAAGACAGCCTAGTTGGGCTGGCTGCAGAATGCGATGCAATCTTCATGCAACAGAGGCAGGCAAACCTTTGAAGGTATGCTGTCAGTCTGTCTAGTGTAGTCTTCGTATTCTTGTAGAAATGAAGTCAACTGACCGATAGCATCATTTGAATTTTATACCCAGTTCAGCAAGCTATAGTGATCATCGTCCAAGACAGAGTCAAGCATAGTCATGGCATAGCTCTTTACCATCGCAGATCAAACTCGGAGCTTACCATATTCCTCTTCCATTTCGTGAGCTTCATCACTCGATTTTGGGCTTTTCATTTTTCATGAATTACGCCAACGACAATTGCAACGAACAAGGCATCATCCATAGCTTGCGACAATGCCGTCTGTCGCTTTGACTGAAGACACGCTGTGTCAACGCGTCAAACAAATCCTTCCACACGATATTGACTCGCTCATCTCAGACTACTGCTCAGGCTACATCCGCTATGCGCTCGACAACCCCGACATCTCTTTCGAAAGCATCAACGCCGTGCGCAACATCTGCCTATCCTGCAAAGCCGATGCACAGGCCGTAGACGACTTGTGCAGACAGTTTCAGCATCTGCTAGAACAGAAAAAGTCTGGCACAAAGGGGCTCGCAAAGCTCAATCATGCAGTCAATATGGCGTCCGAGCGGCAAGTATCCAATACGATGGGTCTTCTTGGTGGCAGCACGGATCTAGAAGCGACTGCACGGCGCAAGGTGGCGAGTCAGGTGGACAAGAAGAAGCTAGCAAAAGCAGAGCAGAAGATTGCCGCAAAACTTGCAAAGAAGGAGATGAAGGCAGACTACGAGGCAAGTCGCCTTCTCGATGAGCCAGACGCAGTCGACGACTATGACGAAAACTTCCTCAAAGTCAATCCGCTTACATTCGAGAGCAGTACGGGCAAGTCAAAGGATATCAGACTTGATGGCATCGACATCAATTTCGCTGGTTTGCGTATTTTGACAGATGCCTCTTTGACTCTAGCATATGGCCGTCGCTATGGTCTAGTTGGACGCAATGGTATCGGTAAATCAACACTGCTCAGAGCACTATCTCGTCGTGAGTTGCCTGTGCCAGCACACTTGACCATTCTACACGTTGAGCAGGAGATCACCGGAGACGACACAACAGCGTTGCAAGCAGTATTAGATGCTGACGTATGGCGCAAGTACCTCTATGCTGAACAAGACACCATCAATAAGCGCAGTGCAGAAGTGGCAAATGAGCTCATGGCATTGCCAGCAGAGGATGCCGGTCGCTGGGCGCTTGAAAAGGAGCAGAAAGACCTGGATGCACACTTAGTGGAAGTACAGTTCAAGCTTGCTGACATCGATGCAGACAAGGCAGAATCTCGTGCCTCAACCATTCTTGCTGGTCTGGGCTTCACCACGGAGCGTCAACAATTTGCGACCAAATCATTCTCTGGAGGATGGCGCATGCGACTGGCATTAGCGCGTGCCTTGTTCTGCAAGCCGGACCTGTTGCTACTCGATGAGCCGAGTAACATGTTGGACGTGCCATCCGTTGCATTCCTGGCAAATTACCTGTCCACTTACGAGAACACCGTGCTCGTCGTTTCTCACGATCGTGCATTTCTTAATGAGGTGGCGACGGACATCATCTATCAGCATAATGAGCGACTCGACTACTATCGTGGCAACTTTACACAATTCTATGCAACAAAGGAAGAACGGCGCAAAAACGCTATTCGTGAGTATGAATCACAAATGGCGTATCGTAAGCATCTGCAAGCATTCATCGACAAGTTCAGGTACAATGCTGCAAAATCTTCGGAAGCTCAATCACGTATCAAAAAGCTGGAAAAGCTGCCAATACTGGAAGCGCCTGAGACGGATGACGAAGTCACGTTCCGCTTCCCGGAAGCTGAAAAGATCTCGCCGCCAGTCTTGCAAATGACTGATGTGTCATTCAGTTATGGCGACAAGCAGATTCTGAAGCATGTCGATCTTGATGTACAGCTCGATTCGCGTGTTGCTGTGATTGGACCGAATGGTGCGGGTAAGACTACAATGCTGAAGTTGTTGATCGAGCAACTCTCTCCATCAAGTGGCATTGTACAACGTCATCCACGTCTTCGTGTTGCTTACTTTGCGCAACACCATGTGGATGGTCTGGAACTGCATTTATCAGCTGTTGCATTCATGGCAAAGCACTGGCCCGGACGAAGCGAAGAGGAATATCGCAGACATCTTGCTGCATTTGGTCTGACAGGCACACTTGGACTTGGCAAGATGGCAACCTTATCTGGTGGACAAAAAAGTCGTGTGGCTTTCGCTTGTTTATCGTTACAAAATCCGCATATCCTTGTACTGGACGAGCCTACCAATCACTTGGATATCGAGGCGATGGATGCACTGATGGCGGCACTCAAGGAATTTAATGGCGGTGTTATCTTGGTCAGCCACGATGTCACATTCTTGAGCCAGACAAGTGATGTACTTTGGCTGTGTCAGGAAGGCACCGTGACCAAATTCCCGGGGACGATTGATCAATACAAGAAGACTGTGCTTGAGAGTGCAGACGAACAAGGTCTTGGCGGCCTCGTGACATAGTCATGCTCTATGCATCACCAGTATACCTCAAACATGGCCATCCCGCGTCTTCCAGTTGGCCTTTCTTCCGTGCGACAATTCCTGGTGGCAATTGCCGACGGCAGGATGCGATTCGAGTTTAAGGTTTCAAGGCTCCACAGTCTTCTTGACAGAGTGTATCCGCGTTTACATCTGTCGAGCGCATCGAGGCCCCGCATTGAGCATGAAGGATTCGCCAGAGTCATCTGTTGATATTGTCGCAACAGATGGCTATGTGCGTGAAGGCAAGCTCGAACAGCTTGAAAGTGGTACGAGCAAACCATCAATAGACATCACGACAAATCCGCGACATCCGCATACATGGTCACTACGACGACGTTGGGGCATCACAGCTCTAATTGGCGCGCTCAGCTTTATCGGATTTCTGCCAGCCGGGTACTATGCTCCAGCGATACCGCAAGTAAGGGAAGAATTCGGAGTGAGTCTATTTCGCGCCACACTAGGCATTGTCATGTATCCGGTTGGCTTCACCGTTGGCCCATTGCTCGCTGCACCACTCTCTGAGATTTACGGACGGCGGATCGTGTACAAGGCGAGTTTACCGCTTGTCGTGCTGTCATGTATCGGCATGGCCAAAGCGAGAAACTTTGGCATGTTTCTCATCTTTCGCTTCTTTTCAAGTTTGTTCACTTCTGGACCGTTCACAGTCGCTGGCGGTACCATCAGTGACATGTGGCCTGCAAAGATCCGAGCTCCGGCTGTCATTCTTTACGCGACTGGAGCCAATGTCGCAGCAGCGTTTGGACCGGTACTAGGCGGCATCGTGTGCTATTATACTACTTGGCATTGGATTTTCTGGAGCCAAATGATCTACGTGGCAGTGCTTTACGTTCTTTTCTGGATATTCGTGCCAGAGACCTACGTTCCCAAACTCTTCAACATCACCGACAAGAGCGTCGGTACAGCGAAACAAAAAATCATCACTGCCATGTGTCGGCCAGTCGTCATGATTTTCACAGAGCCTATTGTTGCAGCAGTGTCGTCTTATCTTGCATTTGTCTACGGTCTCATGTTTTGCACCTTTTCAGCATTTCCTATCCAGTTCAAGGAGGCGCGAGGCTGGAATACAAGAGATGCAGCATTGCCATTTCTTAGCATTGTTGCTGGCATTTTCATCGCTGTGGCCATGTCTCCCTTTTTCATTCGCCTCTACCACAAGAACCCTGTACCAGAGTCGAGACTGTACAATGCGTGTGTCGGCGCCTTGTTGCTGCCAGTCAGCTTATTTTGGTATGGATGGACGTCAGACCCAGAAATTCCAGCTATTGCATCAGTTACGGCAGGCGTCGGCATCGGTTGCAGCTTACTGCTTCTCTTTCTCGGCATTACAGACACACTTGTGGAAATCTATACACCACGTGGAATAGCAGCTAGCTCACTTGCTGCAAATGGGGCACTGCGAACCCTTGCTGCAGCCATTTTCCCACTCTTTTCAAATCAAATGTTCCACAAGCTGGGTACGAATTGGGGGGCGTCTTTGTTAGGGTTCGTCGCTATCCTTATGATGCCGATTCCGTTTGTGTTGATACGGTATGGCGAGCGCATTCGATCACGGAGTAGACTGGCGCAGCCTTTATGATAGCGATAGCATTGAGCTTATGAATAGCATGAATAGCATGAATAGCATGAATAGCATGAATAGCATTGCTTTACATGATCATCCCATCTGAATATGCCATTGATACACCCGGGTGTTTCTTGGGACTGTTTTTCTGTGTCAACCAAGATTTAGTGCGACAATCCGACGAAGACGCAGACAAGAAGCATAGTGACACGGAAGGAGCAATAGCAAAGCGCATCTACACGAATACAATGGCCGCTACATCACAGGTACGACCTCTCTTGCCAGCCAGGGACTACTCTCAATTCGAGAGATGGCATTCGCTATCGAATGGCCAGTCTTGCACCGAATCGATTGCAATGCTTTTGATTGCAGTCTTTCCATCGCGACATCTCTGGCGGAAGAGATAGTATAACTAGATGCAGGCGCTAACGTTATTCAGAACGACGGATTCAAGCGCTTCGTGGAGGTCGGCCGTGTCGTATATTTCACACAAGGAGTATACGCCGGCAAGCTCGCTGTCATTTCTGAGATTGTCGACCACAACCGCGCCTTGATTGATGGCCCTGCTACCGGTGTGCCCAGGCATGTCGCCTCATACAACACCCTCACCCTCACACCATACATCGTGAAGGGCCTACCGCGCGCCGCAAAGAGCACAGCAGTAGCGAAGTTCTGGGCCAAGTCTGGCGTGGAGGAGAAGTACAACGCGAGTGCGTATGCTAAGAAACTTGCTGCGCGCAAGACCCGTGCTGGCCTCTCTGACTTTGAGCGATTCCAGGTCATGAAGCTCCGCAAGCAGCGCAAATACGAGGTTGCGGTCAAGGCGTCAAAGGCTTAATTGCATCCATCTTTCTGCATCAACGGAGTATGCTGCTTTCGAAGACATGTCATGATCGGGCTCCTCGTCTGTTGCTTTCCGTTGCCCCTCCCTCTCCCTTAGATCTTCCATTTTAGCCAATGTAGATCCAATGCATTCACAACGATCGTGAGCGTCATTACCGTCCTCTACTCCTTCTATCCTTAAGCATTGATCTAGCAAGCTATACTGATGCCCGAGCAGGCGCCGCCGCAGAAGACAGGCGCCTTGCAGCATACAAAGCAAGCCGGCAAGGTCATCGGCAAAGCAGGCTCTTCCTTACGCGGCGCCGTCAACTCACTCGACAACATCAGCATCTCCCGACACGGTCTCTCCACAAAGAAACAGCTCTCAGCAGGCAACGTAGGCTATGATCGAGAGAACTATGTTGCTGCACCGAGGCGCGATGCTAGTCACTTTGCGCCGCCCCCAAAACGCGCTGCTGTCGTTGTGCCGCCGTCTACAGCAGAGACTACGGTCGTAACGCCTGCTGTAGCGCCGACAACAACGAGACCAGGACCGACTCTACCGGCCGCCAAGCCAGGAGCAATCGGCAGAGCTGTGCCTATACCTCCTGCTCGTGCTGGACCTACAAGCGCAACGCCATCAACAGGGCGGCCTGTACCGCCTCCACCGCCAGCTCGAAAGGGCATTTCAGCGCCTGGCGAAGAACCTTTGCCCGTGTACACACCTGTGCCAGGCCCGGCAGCTCAGGTCGCACCATCAAGTATGATGAACGACCTATCCTCGCGTCTCGGAGGCATGACAACTTCATCAGCGCCACAAGCAGCAGCCAGTCCAAAGCCACACGGCCGCATACCGAGTAAAGCAGAGGCTACCAGCGCTTTCAAGTCTGCAGGCACAGTATCTTCTCTCTACGGCAAATATGGCGCTTCTTCAAGCACGGGTGCAAAGACAAGCCAGCCTACCCCGTCATGGCAGGATGTCAAAGCTGGTGCAGCGGCAGCGAAAGACTTGCATGGCTTTGCTGGGAAGTATGCGCCCAAGACGACTCCCGAACAGCGAGAAAAAGCGCTTGGCCTTGGCAATCGCGTTTTGGCAAGCCAAGGACATGCAACGGTGCCGGCTGGTGCATTGCAAGCGATGTCAAAAGCATCATCGACTTCAGCACAGTCAACTGGTGCTCTGTCTTCGGCTGCACCTCCGATTCCTGCAGGCAAACCTATATTACCTGTTCGTGCGCCAGCAGCAAAACCTACCTGCACGGCTCTTTTCAGTTTCGAAGCGCAACAACCAGATGACCTACCATTCCAAAAAGGCGATGTAATTGAAGTGCTTGACCGTACAAATGATCCGGAGGCATGGTGGCGTGGCTCATGTCGTGGACGGACTGGCTTGTTTCCAGCAAACTATTGTCGCATGAATAGCTAGGATGGGTTTTCACCCTTGACAAACTTACAAACAAGCAAGTCCTGAGCTAGATAGACAACGTAGATGAACTTTGGTATATGTATGATGAATATGGACGAGGGTGCAATTCTTCTACAGGCGCTTGCAATGCTTCAGCTGGATTGGAAGAATAAGAAGTTGCAGCACGTCAGTGAGCCCGTCGTGCGCTTGCAGGGAGATTGTATCGCTCTGCTAGAGACTATGCCGACTTGTTCTGTCCAGTCTACCGTGCAAGCGACAGCTCAGCGATTCGGCCCAACACATCGAGCACGGCGAGCGTTGCCATCTTTTAAGCCGGAAGAAGTACTCTGCAGATTGCAATCGCATGACAAGATTCGATCGTATCTGACGGTCCAACAAGAAACTCGTCTGGACCTGCTGATTATCGACCATGGCAAAGACAGGCATAATGTGTTGAGCTGCCTCTTCTTTCCAGAAAACAGCATGACTCCAGATCTCCGCGGGCGACTCGCTCAATTGAACCACGATAACGAAGACCCTCAATCATTGCATCGCGGCACCGAGCGATACTCTCTCCGACGACTGAAACGATTTCTCGCTGGCTTCGAGTGGTTCCTTGACGCAGCGCAAAGGCCTCATCATCTGCAATGCCAGAATCATCCACCATCGTGGGTTGAAAGTGGCGCTGAAGGTATCTTTCGCGCAAAAGCGAGTAAAGCAGACCCTCAAGCAAAACAAAGTAAGCAAGATTCTGCACAGGTGGAGCGATTACAAGCGGTTGTACAGCATCTTGGTCAAAAGACGCAAGCAAGCCAACTTATCCAATATGCGCCACCCCGTGCTGGCGGCTGGCGTACAAGAGGCACAACGGCAGCACCAAACATGAACCGCGAGGTGAGTGGTGCTAGTAGTGAGGATTGGCAGGGTGAGGGAAGTATTGCTGCTCGTATTTTGCATGGTGTGGGTATACGGCCGCTGCCAGACCTGCGTGAACTGTTCAGGCCTTCACAGTAGACTTTCATATGATAATCATCGCGCCACTTGCTCCTTTTCGCGCTCGATTTCGGCTGTAAGGTAGGCATTGCAATCGGCCTGCATACTGATGATGGCTTTGTTCAAGCTAGATAATGTCCCTGCAACCTGGCCTGCTTTCTCCGGCTGCGCGGAAGCATCAAAAGATGTCGTCAGAGTATGCTTAGCTATTGGCGACTTGTACTCGACGGTCACCTCCATGTCTATTTGCTATTATCCGCGTCGTCGCGATCGATGTCTTCAGCTTTTTTCGCCGAGTCAAGGAATATCTTTTCAGATGGCTAAGAACATCGTCTTCTACAACTCATTTGAGATAGACTTCAAAATCAATGGCAATCCACCCTTCGGCCTGCTCGTGATTCCCGACTGCACTTCCACTTTGTGTCCCGGCTTAATCTCAACCTCAAAATTGAGCAAAATACGCATCAATAGACATTTCATCTCGACTGTAGCAAAACGCTGGCCGATGCAGCTACGAGTTCCATGCAGGAACGTTTCCGTAGAGTAGTTTGTCACCGCAGTCGGCAGATTATCATATCGATCAGGATTGAAGTAATGGGCATCATGTCCCCAAACGTTCGGGTTCTTGTTGACAGCTGCCGGACAGATGAAAATGTTGGAGCCTTTTGGGATCTTGTACCCTTCAATCACATTGTCCTCTGTAGCTTGACGACGTGTCATGGGAACTGGCGGATAGAATCGCAATACTTCTTTGACGACGTTGGCAAGGTAGCGCAACCCTTCGACCCGCTCGAATGTCCATGCAGAACCAGAATCCTGCGCCTCTTGCAATTCTTGACGGAGACGTGTTTGTATTTCCGGGTGATTGGCTAATGCCAGCAATGCCCAAGTCGTGCCAGCCGATGTAGTCTCATGTCCCGCAGCAAGCAGGGTCATTGTCTGGTCCGACATCTCCTCTTCTGTCATAGGGGGATCTTCAGGGTCGTTCATCTTTTGCTTTCTCACATTGTCAGAGACGAGCAAGCCGAGAATGTCATCTCCAACAGCCTGACCTGCTTCAGCGCGCTGAACCTTACCTCGCACCAATTCGCGTGAAATTCTGGCAATGACTGCAGTGTCCTCGTCGACTTCGCGGTGACGTTTGAATGGAATGCGACGTACCCACGGCATGTAAAACACAGCAATCGCCAGGAATCGACTCTGCTTTTTCGTGTTGAACATGTCGCTGTACGCATCGGCCAATTCATTTCGTTTCTCTGCGCCGACCAATGAGTCAATCTCATAGCCGAATCCTGCAGAGCCGATGATGTCGAGTGTAGCACGAGATAGCCCGCCAAGCACTTCAATCTCGCCTCCATTGCGCCAAAGCTTGATGAGATTATCTGCCTTTTCGAGGAAGATGGGCACGATCGACTTCAAGTGGGCATGGGCAAAAGCAGGGTTCATGGCCCGCCTTTGACGTTTGTGCTCGGCGCCTTCCATAAACAAAATGCCTTTCGCACCGAGAATGCGACGAAGCCCTTCTGAGATATCGGGTGGCTTTGGGAATTCCGAAGCATTCTGTAATACATGCTGGTGTGCTTTAGAAGAGACAAGAAGAATGCGTTCTTGTGCGAATAGACCAGTGTAGCGAATCAGCGGTGCACCAGGATGATCTAGCATCCATTTCAGATGCGGAACACCGGTGTCTTCCTTGAGAATCTCGCCCATCTTGCCAAAGAACCAATGACCCTTTGGGCCTGGAATGGCGCGCAAAGGTGAGAAGAATTGAGGCCATAAGAGGATGCGCCAAATGAAGTAGTAGCTGACGCAAGCGGTCAAGAAGAAACTTGTGCTGAGCAGAATAAGGTTATAGCCAGTGAAGTGCTTTGTCACGTATGCAGCAAGCACTGAGGCGACTAGTAGTGGCAGCATCTGCAGCTATCTGGTCCACAGCTGCGTCAATTGCAATGGTGGTCTTGTCCTTTATGTCCCTCTGCAGCTCATCGGCTGCGGTTCCCTAGATTTCGGCCAAAGTTTCATCTCGGGTCAACCTGCACGCAACTTAAGTCGACATTTCGAGCCGGAACCATGGTCTACACAGCAGCAACGCTCACTCGACAGCCATGTTGAGAAAGGTTAAAACTACGAAGGGAGCCCAATAATAAACGAGTTTCAAGCCGTCTTCTTCTCAAAGTAGTCTGTCATTTCTGCATCCAACTCCGCAGAAGTCTTGGCCACGCGCTTGACACGACCAGGCCCAGTCTTCTTGAGCTTCGTTGCCTTGACAGCGGGCTGAGCGACCTGCTTGGCCTTTCTACCACCCTGCTGCTGTTGCTGCGAGCCCTTCTTTGCTTGCTGCTGCTGCTGCTGCTGCGGCCCTCCGCCCACACGCGTCAAACGCTCAGCCAAGCCAGGTGCTGGTAATTCGTGCACAACCTCAATCTGAAGCGCCTTTTTGCGATCCGCCGAAAGACCATTGAGCATTGCCGCAGCCTTGTTAGCAAGACCTGCAGGCTCCTTCTTAAAGACAATCGTCGCCGTGCCTTTAGATCGTCCATGCTGGTCATAAGCAAGTTCACACTTGCTCACAGGACCAATCTTGTCTGCAATATACTCGCGAATTTGCGCCTGTGTGATGTCGTTGGGGAAGTTGTGAACAATAATCTTAGTTGGGTCTTGCTTTGTTGCCGTCTTGATGACCGCTTCCGCAGCTTTTGCGAGCTTGCTTGCAGGTTTCTGTTGTTGCTTGCCGCCGGCAGCGGGTTGCTGTTTCTTGGAAGTTTGCTTCTTGCTTACACCGGCGCCACTTGCTGGTTTCACTTGCTGCAGCTTACCGTTCCGACGAACCGTCTTGGGTTTGCCGGCAAGGATAGCATCCAGTGACTTGTCAAGATCCATAGTGGTGTAAAGAGTACTGTATCTGTGCTGGAAAGAGCTGTCAGTTTCGCTGGTCTATTTGAGCAGAGCTGGTCCGATCTCTCTTGTGCAGCCCTTAAACCAGTTTTTATAGCAGCGACAAATGACGCGTCAAGCAAATAGCGAAATTCAAGCGTTGAGGCAAGAAAATGGACTGCTAGCAGTCGAGCACATTGCAAAAGCACAGATGCGCCAGCAAACACGTCAGGCGCAGGCCCAACAGCGGAATAGCTTCATAGCCTGCAAATAGCCGAATCCTGACAACGATAGAGCCCTCTGACAACCATGCTATGCCCCAGTAAGCCAATGAGCGGCAGTCCGAGCGCTCCGGTCGCATCATCGACGCATCCATGCCAACATATATCCTAGTCGCGAGCGCTTTTCTGCACTGTTTCTTTCACGGAGACGGCGACTTGGGAGAGTGAGCCCATGCCTGCTGCTGCACAAGAGAGGGGATCATGGGATGGTGCATTACCTGTGATTGGGCCCTTGCTACCAGCTAAGGATGGATGAGTAGGATGAGGATGGAGAGAGAGAAAGAGAGAGATTGCGGCGGGAAACAAGAATCACTCTCCTGTCAACTCAAGAGCGCAATCAACGGCAAGCGACATAAAGACAGAAGATATAGTCTAGTTGAAGCACCGCACCGGGTAATCCACGCCGTGCGCCATCGTACTGCCCGCAAAGCCCGCCGTCGTATCTAGCTTGAATGCACGGCCTTTCTTTCCCATAGGCAAAGGCGGCATACCATTTTGGCCCAAGACTGCAAGCACACCTTTTTCCTCTAATGCCGCCGTGAGCTGTAATTCACCCACCTGCGCCAGGGCAGTTTCGCCCGCCTTGCCATCTGCGATTGCAGGCGCATCCTTGTTTCCATATGTCAATAGGCCAGCAACCCGGCTTTGCGTAAAAATGCTCACAGCTGGGTACTGCCGACGCACATCTCGTGCAAAGTAAGGGTTTTCGGCAATATCATTTGCTGGAGCCGTGACAGGTTCCTTGTAGATCTCAGGCCGCGAGCCGGGCATCGGGTTACGGTAAGACTCGTTGAAGTGAACGCCTGAAGAGCGGTTCTTATCAAGTGCGAAGAAATCGCGTACTTTGCCCCATAAGCCCGGAGGCGTTTCCTTGGTGTACTTGCGGAACGACATGCTAGCTAGAGCGATGTTCAAGCAGCGGCCTTAGACGTTGATAACGAATTGGCGCCTGTTCGATGAATGTGTGTCGTCGTTTGTCGGTCAGCGAAAAAGTCAAAGGAACGGCACACAAGACCAAGAAGCTTCAAGCGCTAGGACATGGCAGAGGAGCGGCTGCCATCGCTCAAGGGCACAGGCACGCCCGCCGCTCCGAGGAATACGTTCAAGCCAAAGCTTGTTGCCCGACGGAAAAAGGGCGACACACAAAGCACACCCGTTAAGCAAGAAGACAAAGGCGAGCCTTCGTCGATTGGTAGCTTGGGTAAGCGTGCACAAAGGGTCGGCCGACCGAGAGGAAAGAGAGAGGAGATATTGACTGCGTCTGGACCCTTTGCGCAAGGTCCGGCTGCGCAGACCGCATCGCCAAGAAGGGTAGCGAGACCTTCTGTTGGCACTTCATGTGGTGGGCATGGCGGTAGCAGCGGGAAGCAGGCAGGCGAAAGTCATGGAGGAGATACGGCTGCGGGAGGCACATTAGCTACAGCCGATGAAGACTCTATCTTTGAGCAGGATGATGTGCTCGACAGGCAAAAGCGCCAGTCACTCGCATCTCTTGGCGCGTCCAACGATCCATGGGCGCCGGTGTCAACACCTTGCATATCACGCGACGACGTATCTGCCCAGGCTGTCTCGGTCAGCCTTGACGACGAGAACACCGCGATACGTAAGCTGTTTGAAGCTGATGATCAAGACGGCGAGCGCTTCTTCACTATTCAGATGCCGCCAGTGCTGCCATTTTGGGTTCCAGATTCGGAAGACTTGACCAAGACAGAGTCAGTCAAAGAAGAGCCCGGTCCAGAAGTCGTCACGATCGACGAACGAGCAGCTGCTGCGACAAGCGAACAGGAAGCAACCACTCTTTCGTCTTCAGAAAAGCAACCACCAAAAAAGCGGAAAAAGGCAAAGCCTGTAGACTGGCCGCCGCCTGAGGGTCAAGTCGGCAACATCAATATCCACAAGTCTGGCAAGGTGACGATGGACTATGGAGGCATTCGCATGACGCTTGCTGCAGGGCAGGATGTCAACTTTTTGCAAGAGCTGGTCGCGATCGATTCGGAAGAGAAGCTAGAGGCTTGGGTTTTGGGCAGAATACACAATCGGCTTGTCGCAACACCGGACCTTGATCGATTGCTCTTTCGAGGGCAGTGATGGAGCTGGCATTGACGCGGCACATAGCATGGCATTCAGCTATCAAACGTGTCAGTCAAGCATATCTTGATTGCCTCGATGTACTACGACATGTCCGTCATCGCACACTGCCTCTGCTGTTGGAGCATATTGATCACTGCATGCTCTCACGCCTGTTGCGCTATTACCCTTTGCGCAATAAGCATCGTTCCCAAATATGTGGCAAACACTCTGGAGACCACTTCAGGAGAGTCAAGGAGAGAGAGAAACTTCAACAACACATCTTTTGGCCAGGAACGTTTTTCTTACCGTCAGAGGCGCAAGCGACGACGGGCCCTATCGCATCGCAGCTGTCTTTCCGACCGCTTTTAGGCCCATCAGAGGCAGATTCTCGCAAGCGTGATGGCGTTGTCGCGCTTTCTATGGATCAACATCGTCACGATTGTTGCGCAGGCGATGAACCTTCAATCTAACCACGCGAACTGCAGCAACCTCAGCAATGCTGGAGTGAGGGTATCACCTATATGTTTTCGCTTCGCAAACTTGCAATGTATCGACTTTCAGGGGAGTTGGATTGCAGGTGATACTAGCTGCATTCCGACGTATCAGTCAGCACACTCTCCAGAACCTTTGGCTTGTCAGTGCCAAGTGAAGACATGAACGGCAAGAACTGTATAAGGCTACTACTTTGTAAGGGCTGCATACATGTCTGCTGTGGATTCATTCACCCGATTCTCAAGCACGTCTGGAAGCGCGTCCGACACAGCATGACGGTCAGTCCTCGACCCAAAGCGGCAACCCCGTTGTACAGTCTCGACCAAAACTGTATTCTCAAGCCAGAGCAGATAGTACGTTGATGTACTTGCAGCCATGCAGCGAAACCGATCTTAGCATTTTAGCAACCTTAGCAGCATAATAGCAAACAATCCATGCCGAGCGTCAGATTGGACCGTGCAGCTCGCAAGGAGGAACTCAGTCCTCGGGTTCGCAGTCTACTGCTGTATGAGTCTTTTGAATGGGCGGGCAAAGAATGTACGCGCTTGATACCGAGAGAAACGCAGTACGGGAGGTGCGCAATATGCTAGTCCAGTCATAGCCTTGCGGTACCGACATAGTGTCAAATAGAAGAATGTGTGCGTTCCCTATCATTTGAGTCGACGAGCTTTTGCAGGTTCAGCTTGACCTTGTCGAGACGGTGCGACGATGATGCACATTGCGTGCATCGCTTGAATGCATGATTGTAGTTGAACAAGCCTTCCCATCCGCGCAAATCGGTTCTCAACCGGTCTTCGTGCATGCGAGACCACTTTCCACGAAGCATTAGATCTTCGCGTACCACGAGTTGGGCTTTGACACGTTCCTGAAAGCTGCAATAAGCACGCAGTATTTCGCGTAACACCTTATCGACTTCTTCCTGACATCGAAGCAGTGTCTGTGATGCATCCATACACTTGACCAAGACGGTGTTTGCCAAGAATCGAGGACATTCGAATTCCCAAAATGAGCCATCTAGCAGCTTGTCCAAAACTTGCTTCGCAGACATGACAACCGGCTTCGTCACATCTTGCTGATCGTCGAGAGCATCATACCCCAAGCGGTGATATTCTTTGCACACCTCATTGTATCTAGTGAGTGCAGGCGCAAGTAGCCGGGTGTGCCTCTGAATTGACGATCTGATGAGATGAGATTCTGACAAGCCTTTGTGGTGCTCGTACGAGGTATTCTGGTTGCCAATGATCTCCATTGCGTGCTTCCATATTGTACCGAGCTGCTTGAGAAGCATGAATTTCATGCAAGGCCTGCAATCACACTTCGCATATTCCTTGTAAGCGATAAAGCAAAAAGATAAATACGTCCTCTTCTGTGCCGTCTTGTTCCATCATCAGTGCGAGCCAGGCCTTCCGGAACTCCTTCCAGCGGGCCGGCAATAATGAGCGGAGGTCTGTATGGGCAGGGAGGAAGCACCAGTCGAAGATCAGTGGAAAATGCCTTTGGAGTGTTCCATTGCAAATCCTTCGCCCTCGTTCACTCCAAGTACTCGCGTGAATTGTCTGCAAAGTCATTGTATGCGTCACGAGGCTCGACAGAGCTCTTTCTTCGATTCATGTAGCGAGGGTGAGAACCGACCAGTCTCCTTGCGCTTGCCCCTCCATAGAGCTTGATGGCCTGTGTCAACATCGCGATACTTGGCGCGAGCCACATCTTCCTGCTGTGCCGTCCTCTTCGACATGACTGTTCCAGCCCTCGTGTCTGCGCGCCTGTTATGGAATCCTGGATTCAAGCCTGTCGCCTTGCTTCAAATAGCATAGGGACGCCCTTCAATGAGACAGCGAACAAGGGTCGCCCTGCATCAATCGGTGTGACTGATTGCACGATCTCGACGCCTTACACCGCTAACGATGCCCAATAAAGGCGCCAGACAAGCGGTGTAAGGCCTCGAGATCGTGCAATCAGTCACATCGATCGATGCGCCAAGGCTCTTCTTATTGAGCTGCTCGTGGTCTCATGTCGCTGGCCGGACCGAATGCGCAGACAAATGACTGTAGTATCGATGATTGAAGGTGGCGTGCGTCGTCACGAAAATATCGAAAGACCTGTGCACCCCTGAGTACACTGACCGCTTTGCAGTCGTGAACGCCGCATCGAAGTGAATAAGCAGCTTCGCAAAGTCGGTGCTCAGAGGCCCAGCTACATCCGAGAGCTTCGACTGATACTTGTTGCTGTACGAAAGCTGTTCATTGCTACAGTGACACAACCCTCCCTTGTCACGTGTCGAGACCATCTGAAAAGCGCGTGTCGAGACCATCTGAAAAGCGCGGTATCGATAGTGATATAAGTCGTGTCGAGGACACGACTTACTCCCGTAGCGCTAGATTAACCTTTTACCGTG
>QXDP01000260.1:0-23860 GCA_003717255.1 Protomyces gravidus | reverse complement strand
TCTCTGCGACTCGTACCCGCGCCTTTCTGGCAGCGCAAGGCTCATAACCTGTTAGAAAACCAGTTGGGCTAAAAGCGCGGATTTCTACTTGCATGACTCAGGAGCTTATGAACCTCAATTTCTAACACATTGGCTTTCCTTGCCACTTCTTATCGCTGATACTTCACAGTCCAAAGACTTATCCATCAGGGATGAGTAGAAGACTCCTGGCGCAGATTGCAGAATTGGACTTCGAGGGGCTCATGCAAATGAGGTTTTCTTCTCGATGCCAAAAGTCCTACAAGTGCAAAAATCTGGGCAAAGATTGCTGTTTGAACTTACCAATCGACGCCTTGACGCTAAGAGACTCAAGGACTCTCGCTGACGCTGTAAAAGTCTTTGCAAATGGGAAATCTCCCTAACTCGATCACGTCGCGTCCTCCTTTCCTTGACCCCCCTGTTCCCAACAAGATGAGCACCGCTGTAAACATGGTTCAATCAGCTTGCCATGCCATTTTGAAGGGGAAACTTTTCCTGCAGACTACACAGCCATTGAACGTATCATCTGCGGTCGACAAGCTCATACTGGCGCTCTAGAGAGCGTGAGCTATAGATCGTTGATCTCCTCAGAAGTACAGATTCTTCTGAGTACCGATCAAAGGCTCATCCATCAAAGAACCATACCGATTGACCTCAATAAGGACTTTAGGCAAGTTTCTCATCGATGCTTTTTTTCAAGCTGACACCAGGAACCATCATGACCATTCCACATCGGAGCATCCTCTCATCTCTGATTCTCATCAATTTCCTTATGGTCCAAGTAATGGCACCCTTTAAGCTTGGCAAGCTTTTCGGTTGTAAGTCGAAAGCCCGAGTCACTGATTCGCCATCATCGGGTGATGTAACACCAGTGGAAGGGCAGCTATCGGGTGATGTATCACCCGGGGAGGAGCAGCGAACGGGTGATGAAACACCTCCGGAATGGCAATTTACGGGTTTTTCATCACCAACCAAGGATTGGAAACTATCGGGTTTTCAACCACCCGAGGATTGGGAGAACAAGCTTTGCCAACACCGAGAATATAAAGTGCGACTCTTTACATATGCATTTGAGGTGAGCTGCCAAATCGCATGTGGAGAGCACGCCGAATTCTTGAAGAGTGGAATAGCCCTAGCTATGGGCAAGGGCACCATGTGCAATCCAGTCGGCTGGATTTGCTTCTCTCAGCACAGTTTCGAATCAGGAAGCTCTTCCAATCAGTCTGGAAGAGCTTCGGGTCATGGTAAGGACCAATATGACGAGGGGTTTCAAGTTGCGCAACATTGTCTTGCATACGAAAAAACTTGGCCGGACTTTAACACGATTCTGCAAATACCAAACCTGTACACTTCGGACGTCATTGGAGATGCAGTATTTGACGCCGGACGCCAGTGTACGTGCTACACTGGTGTCAAGTTCGGCACGCATCCGATCGAAGCCGATTGGGGTTGTGAAGATCACGAATTCGATGAGCATCTTCGTGGGGTCGTTGTAGCATACGGCTGGGAATTGTTGCTCCCTGCTATTTCGACACCAGAAGATTATTTCAAATGCGGACAATCTGGGCTGTGCACGTGTGGTTCGTCGGTCGACTTCTTCTTTGCCGGATGTCATCCAGAAAATGACCCCTGACACAAGCAGCCAAGATGGAAGTTGTTTTCAATTCCGACCGCAGCACCCATCTGCAAGCGCTAACCTCAGAATAGAACCATGATAAGCCTCAATCTCATAATTTCTCATTGCTTCGAGACGCGTCTGAAGGCTCATTTGTCGACGACGGCTTTCCGTAAACCTTCATATTTTAAGAAATTTATACGATAGCGCTTGTCCTCTTTCTGGCTTTACCTTGCCGCAGACCACGACCAGCAGCTGCAGCTACAGCTGAGCAGTCAGACAGCATTCATTTGAATTGGTCGTGCGCTGTGGCGGAGCTCGCCACCTGAACACGGATCCTGGCGGAGTTCATTCAACACAGAGACGACGATGCGAGTAGAGTCCCAGAAGCTCGTTGAAAGCATACCAGATTCTCGAAGACCTGTGACATACTCACTGCATTTTTGCGCTGGCGATATTGAACCTTGTTAGAATTTATTCATCATGCCTTGATTTGTTGATTATTGATTTGAAGCAGCGGAAGGAAGGTGGGTCGAGGTCAAATTCGAGTCTGGCACAAGGTCCTTGACATAAAAGCTCTAGAATCTAAGCTTTGCTGGCCTGGACAGACTTATATTTGCAAGACCTTTTGAGGCAAGACCTGAAGCATAGACAAAATCCTGGTGATACGCTCGAAAGCCCGGGATTGAGCTTATGTGTTTATGAAAGCCAGCACAGTGACGCTTCCCTTTGCAATTGCTGTAGCTAAGAAGTGTGGACCGGTTCAAGCAAGTGTGCCGCACCGTCGTGCCATTTTTTCAGACACAGACGGAATGAGGCAAGGCCCGACACATGACAGATGCAGCAAGCCACGCCATGAACCACAAGTATTGATACTGAATCAGCTGAGCAAGCGCTTGTCACTACCACAGTAGCGGTCGACAAATGATCTTAGAATCATAGCTACCTTCGCAGGCTCGTCTTCGTGAACAAAGTGGCCGGCCCCAGGAATGACATTCATCTGAAAAGCTCCTTGCATTTGTGCAATCATGAGGGGCTTATCCAATCGATCCGTGCCAGCTAGAATGAGTAGCTTACCAATTGATCGATTCGTAGACAGGAACTTGCTAGATAATCCCTCAAACCAAAGCTGCCAACATTCCTGCGTCGCGTGCCAGTCGTGTCGCCACACGAGTCGGTCAGTCTCAACCTGCTTGAGCAATGCAGGAATTGACACACGGGCAGACTTCTGGTTGCTGATTGTTTTGCTCATCAGGGCCCAGCCAATAGCCTCGCTCCAGTCGAAGAAACTTGCAGGGCGTTGCTGAAGAATCTTACTTGTCGAGTGCAGTGCGTCCATTGCAGTACCCTCGACAACGTCCAGAACGACAAAGGCTTTGACATCAGGAATGCGATTTTCGTGCGCGACAGACGTAACGATAGATCCTCCGAGAGAATGGCCAACCAAAACTATATCTGTTGACAATCCATAATGCAGCTCTTTCAGAGTAGCAACAGTACATTCAACGAAGTCATCACACAGGGTGTCCAGAGCATAATCCTTCTGCTGCGCATCTCCTGCTATGGGCAGTGATGTGTCGCCGTGACCTCGATAGTCCATTGCGACAAAGCCAACGGGCGTCTCAGCATCGGTATGTAGTGCTCGAAGATGCTTCACGATACATGCGAAAGAGAGAGCGGAACTGCCAGCGCCATGAGCAAAACAGTAGTAGAGCGGCTTTACCTCAGAATCTCGGTTCAGTAGAGCCTTGTGAGCATAGACATTATAGACCAGACCAGTAGCACGTTGCGATCGAACCTTCATCTGGGATGAAAAGCTCTCAGACTCTTGCCAGGGAAGTGGCTCAATGTTGCGCAGTCTAGCTGGTATGTGTAATTTCTTGTCTGTAGCTGTAGCTGGAGCTGGCATGGCGCCAGAGACGCACTCTTCCGATATGACTTGCAGCGCGTCATCTTCTAATACTGATCTGAGAGCGCCGCGATTGGCCACAGCTTGTTTCATTAGAGAGCTCATGATTGTTGTGGTCAGAGTGCGCTTTGCTCAATCGCGCAATCGATAGCTGCTTGTCAGAACTAGATGCTATACACATATCAAATGATCTTGATCTCTACCTACATCACTGTGCCCTTAACTCAGATTATCGCATTCGACCGCCTTGCCCCAGCTGCAGGTCTCAACAAAGTGCAACCTGACCAGCACATCAGGTTATTGTTTCTTCTTCTCTTGCGCCTTGGGAGCGCTGCTACTGTCGTCTTCCATGAATGCTACAATCATGTAGCCGATGAGCACTACGTTTGCCATAACTGCAGCGACGATGGCAGCATATGTCGTTTTGTAGCCTCAAGTCAGCACAATCCCAGAGCTGAATTGCAAGCTTACCAGAAAACAAGTAGTTCAGCGTTAGATAGTATGATGAGATTGGTAGGATGATCATCGCTGCTGAGAACAAAAGCAATTTGTTTAAGACCGAGCTGGATATTCGCTCGGTATTGCCTACATGGTCTGTGGCGGCCGACATGGAGGCAGAGGGATTCTGCAAGCTTTCTGAGGGAAGAGCAGAGCTATTTCAGACAGCGAGGTACTCCTTTAGAGCAGATAGAATGAGGAATGTCAAGCTGATCTCTACAGACTAGAGCAAAGCGTTTCGAAGTGAGAGTACTGCAGCTGCGTAGCTATGGTAGTTTGTCCTCTCGGCTATTTTCCATCTCGACGAGTTTTTGCCGGCGTCAGAGAGCTCACCTGCAGCTCGAGCTTGATCACATGCCGTTTGATCGCTCTCTCTACATGCTCAGCTAGTGATGAATGCTTCAAAGCTCCTATATCTCCTGTCTCCTGCGCGAGCAGAACGGCTGATCAGGTCTCAAACGGCTCAACTTCGCTGCTATGCATCAAAGCCAAAACCTGTACCTATTTGTCCAGGCTGTGGTTCGCCCGTAACAACGAATCCATCACAGCCAGGCTTTATCAAGTCTGCGCTGATTCAGATACCTAGTCCATCTGTCGAGCTCAAAAAGGCACGGGAAAAGGAAGTTTTTGATGATAGCATGAAGACTCTTGATAAAGACGTTCGAGATGAATTGCTGCCACTCGCTCCGGACGACTGGCAATACCAAAAGCCAGCAAAGGTACGTATGGAGAAAGTCTGTACACGTTGCCATTCATTCAAGTATCACAGCGGTCTGTTTGGTCGTGCAGGTGAGAAGAAGCCAAGCAATTTTGACATCTTTCGTGAGATTCGCAGCGATCCCGATTGTCTTGTGGTCAATGTCATCGATATCATGGACTTTCCTTTATCGCTACTCAATTTGCGAGAACATATCGGCACGCGTCCGCATATCATTCATGTCTTCAATCGCATCGATGTCGTGGTCAGACAGCCTAAGAAGCTACCAGGCCTTGTTCATCGTATTCAAGAAATGCTGCGTAAACAGTATGCATCAACACCTGACGACTCAAACACAACTATCCTTGTTGTTTCTGCTCTGAAAGGCTGGCATCTTGATCAGCTCAGCGATGCGATACGAAAACGCAGACCTGGCAGCAATGTCTACTTTACTGGCTCCGCCAATGCCGGCAAATCAAGCATTCTCGGCTCGCTTCGGAGAAAAGAAGGGCGGCCAGACTCTAAGAAGCATGAGGTCGAACGCATGCAAAGAGGTTTGCCAGTCACAAGCCATATACCTGGGACGACACTCGGCGCCATTGCACTACCAATGTTTGCGTTTCCCTCACTGTTGCTGAGTGGCCGCGAAAAGGGCAATCTTGTGGATCTGCCAGGCGTACTCAATCGTGGACTGAGCCAGTACATCGAGCTGGATCGCCTCGGGAAAGCGTTGCCACATAAGCTATTACGGCCGAAGCCTGTTACCTTGACGCCAGGCAAGTCAATGGTTCTCGGTGGTATCATCCAAATCACGCTCCTCTCCCTTGCCCCGGATACTACGTCCGGTGCAATAGTTGTCAGCAATTATACACCATTACAACCACACTCCATCAAGCAACCGACGACATCACGACCTGATCACATCATCGAGACACAGCCTGGTGTCGCCAAGTTGGTCTCGCCACATAAAGATGATCGTCTCAAGAGGAGCAAAAAAGTGCCACCAATGGAAGTGGCTTGGGAGCAGGAAGTAGAGTGCTCTGCATTCGGTGGCGGTGCGAATGCCGTCGATTTCGTTTTTCAAGATATCGGATTCATTAGTGTCGCGCTGTTCAAGGGGACGGCAAAGATACAAATCAAAACACCCGGTGGTGGCTTTGTCTGTACGCGACAGCCTCTGTTGCAGCGGCCGTACGATTACAAGTAGAGACTGGGTGCTTGAAGAGCGCCGGGTCATTGGTCTATCTGTAGGGGCCCAGGCGGAAGCTAGGCATGAAAGTATGAGCATGCCGTCGCGTGAAACAAAGGCTATGATGCAGTGAGAAGTAGAACGCCGTACTCCAAGCAAAGTGAACAAGAAGAAAATGCAGCATGCTGGTAGCCGCACACTGCCTGCAAGCAAAAGCCAATTCAAAACTTCCACTTGTTGCCACAATTTGTGCAAGATACAAATGTGGTCATAGGCTCATCTGCAGATCGGGTTTGCATCTGATAGTATGTGCATTTTCTCTGCTTGCACTTTCCGCACTGGAACATATCTGTACTGGCAGTTTGCGCCGTTGCTGCCATGGCGTTGAAGATGTTTGCCTTCTGTAGTGCTTCATTGCGGGCCTTGACTTCATCTGACGCCATCTCGTCTGCCGTCATGACGGCGAGCTTCTCAACAGAAAGAGCGCCAGAAACCACATCATGTCTTAGGGAAATGTTGTCGCCTTTGAGATTGAGGAAGAGAGTGCGCATCTTTTGCTTGTAGCCTGGATCCGTCTTCTGGTTGAATTGTGCAAACACTTGTTCTTCTATCGCCCTCGCCTTTTCTAGGATGATTGATGATCGCTCTTCTGAGTCAATAGCAAGACCATTGTAAATAAGCTTGACACAGTTATTGCGTGTCGCATCCTTGAGTAGCGCGAAATGGACTTTGTCAGTATCCACTGTTCTCGGCGTTGAAATCTTCGCAGAATGCGCCTTGTCATCCTCTTGCCCTCTCGAAGACGCAGTTCCTGACGCTGTCGCGGCCGCCAATTTCGCCTTGTCGATCTTCTTGAGCAGCGTGTCGCTCGGCACCGCCTTGGCACTCGTCACATCATTCTTCCACTTCTTGACCAATTCAGTCGCTGCTGCCGCGACATGCTTATCTTCATGCTTGCGCAACTTGCCAATCGTTAGTCCAATCTTGGTGTCGCGCAGGACGGCATCCGACGCAAGAACACGCGCTTTGAGTTGTGCGATGATCTCGGTTGCTGTCTTGAAGGAACGAGCGTCGAGCGCTTTGAGGAGCGCGCTGGACGACTCGACAATGTCCTTGTTGCTCATCACGGTTGTTGTTGGCGCCGCCATGGCTGGGCGAAACTTGAGTCACAGCAATCCTTGAGGTGTTTGCAGCGTGGTCCAGGTAGACTGTGGACCCCGAGAGCCCCTCACAAAGCGCAATTCGAGCTCTTTGTCTGTTGAATTGAAGTTTGTGCGCGTTGTTTCTGGTTTTGTGTGTCGCAGGTCGAAGAATTGGATATAAAGTAGAAGAGAGTATAGAAGGAAAGGTGGAGGATGAGGAGGCTTTGGCATGCTATGACACGAAGAATGCTGCATTCTGGTAGAAATCAAGCATAGGATTCTCGCCACTCTGAGTCGTCGTTGCTTCGACATCACCCCAGTCCCGCAAGAAGCCCGCATGCGTATACACCTTGCCCTTCATTCCAGCTGCGCCAGGCAGCCGAGGCCTGTGGTGCGTGATGTGGTGAAAGTAGCCCTTCTGGCTATGTGCACCACTCAGCTCAGAGTAGATTGCATTCATCTCCTGCCAGCGAGTCGGAAACATGATATCAAAGTAGCCAGGAAGCACCATATATGTCGAACACGGCACCATAGAGCCTCGATACCGCGTCTGCACAACAGGCGCATTCACACCTTGCATGGCCTCGGGCAGTGTGCTGAAATCACTGGCAAGGAGCCTATGCTGTGGAAACTTGGCAAGCAAAATGTCGAGAAACTGCATGAGTCGCGTCGGAATGAACTCTGGACTTGTCAAGTTTGGTGCAAGAGGCAGCATAGCGCGAAGTTGTCGAAGTCTTTGCGGTACTTTCAGCGATGGGTGCGTGGCTGTTTCTCGACTTGCCTTTTCACGTAGCCGCAGATACCGCCGTGCCAAAGGATCCAGATCTGGCGACAACAGCTCATGATAGTCTCCAGCATCATCAACAGCCACGAGCGCCTGATAGGGCTTGCCGGTCAACAAATCATAGCGAATCGCATCATGAGCGAAATTGTCAAAGACTTCCATTGCAAGAAAGAAGCACGGTTCAGGCACGACCGTCTCCCAAGCAAAAATGCTTTTGTTGATGATCTCCACCTTGTCCCCATGGCCTTCGCTGTCTGCTGTCTGTTGCAGCAGAGATGTCTTTTGACGCTTGGCGAGCTGCGTTGAGATCTCGATGACTTTATAGCGCGTGCGTTCGTAAACTTCCGGTTCATGATCGCGCAGATAGTCGAGAATATTGACCATGAGCGTACCATTGCCTGCACCCATCTCATAAAGCACCAGATCGCGATATGGGAAATGCGTGAGCTTGTATTGTGTCAAAAGATATCGAGCAACCGCCTGGCCATAATACGGCTTGAACATCTCTGTCGGCGTCTGCCATACTTGCCGTGGCGATGACGGAGGTTGCCGAACAGGCGCTTGTGTCTCTCCTCTCAAGCGATTCAACCGTGCACTTGAACTAGCTTGTACAGGAGGCACATTTTCCTGCTCGAATTCTG
This sequence comes from Protomyces gravidus, assembly GCA_003717255.1. Classification (NCBI taxonomy): domain Eukaryota; kingdom Fungi; phylum Ascomycota; class Taphrinomycetes; order Taphrinales; family Protomycetaceae; genus Protomyces; species Protomyces gravidus. The sequence goes on along the minus strand of QXDP01000260.1, from coordinate 15,367 downwards.
CATACTTATCGCTCAGAGCGGCTTGAAACGCCGCATTGTCGCGGAACGCGCCAAAGTCAAAGCCTTTAGGTCCGCCTGCCTGCAAAATGACTGCTTGCTTGGAAAAATAGCCATATTGTGGATTATACAGTGAATCGTCGATGAAGTCGCGCGCAAGCATCTTGATTTTTCGAGGTTGGTGCGCATGATGGGATAACGAGCGCGCCGTGACGGTTGGCAATGCATCGAATGCAGCAGCCTTGTCTTCATCCACGAGATAATTGTACGCGCTATTGGTTTGGTAGTTGTGCTCGGGTCGTTGAGAGAGGCGGCTGTTGTTGGGAGCTCGTGACGCGCATGATGTTCTGTACTGTCTTCGACAGCATATCCGGCAGGGCCCGGCACCTATCTGTGTCCATAAGCTTTTATTCATGCCAGATCCCAATCGAGTGTGCGTTGTTGCAACATGTCGCTGCCAAATTGTCGAGATGCCAGGTCAAGCAGCAGCAGACAAAAGGATCAAGAGTCAGTAAGACAGTCCACGAATGCTATAAGCCTATGTAGAATCACCAGTCATCCTCATCGTCGGCGCCATTGACAGCCTGGTTGCGAGTCTTGAGTGCAGCAGCCAAATTGTTCATGCCTCCACCATTTGGAGCTGCAGAAGTCTTGGATGCAGCTGCTGGAGGCGCAGGGGGTGCTGCTCTTGTCACTTTACGCTCCTCGACGTAGTTGGCAGGCACCCACGCTTCAACGCCATTCTTGCGTCCAAGCCACCATCCATTATCTTCTTTTGACACAATCTCAATCACTTCGCCGGCCGTCATGCTCAACTCACCTGCCGTCTGTCCAACAAAGTCATAAAGGGCAACAAAAACAGGCTTGCTCGGCTTTGCAGCTGGCGGAGGAGGCGGTGGCGGCGGCGCACGTGTAGCAGCACGAGCTTTGACCGGTGCTGCTTGCGATGTGATGTGCGTCGATGCTAGAGCCGGTGCAAGCTCTTGACTGACGCTGTTTTTCTGAACTCTAGGCAATCCCATGGCTGTCGCAGCCGCAGAAGGCGCCATTTGCTGCTGCGCGTGTGGCACTGCTGCTTGTTGCTGCTGAGGGGCAACAGGAGCGCGCTGTCGTGCAGCATTAGCTCTTGGCGCAGCTGTTTTTCTCGTCGAAACATACGCAACGCTCTTCTTCCTCGGGAATGGTTTAGACAGACTGTTGGCAGGTTCACCCGTAGGCACATGCACCGCACCACTCTTGTACAAATCATCGCGCTTGATTGTTTCGTCGCGCACAAATTTGACTTGTGTCATCTTGCCTGGTTTCTTGGCATAGTCGATCGTTGGACCAATACGCACATCCATGCCTCGATTCAAACGCCTGAGAATGACAGCCAACTCTGTCTTAAAGACACATGAGAAGAAAGGGTCTGGGAATTGAGGATCGCCAACACCCAAGCCTACCCAGTCATCACGCAACGTTGATAGCGCCATATACTTAATTTGCCCGACTGGAACGCGTCTCTCGATCGCAAGCTGTAGCTGACCTTGTGTCATGGTCGCAATGATAATGTTGACAGCCTTGTCTGTCACAATCAACGTACGTGGGCTGGGCTTGGAAGATCGACCGAGCTTCGAGACCAGCACCTCAATCCTGGAGGAAAACACAACACGCTCATCTGCAGGTACTTGCGCAGATCGTCGCACAACAGCACCAGGTCCGCTCGGTGCTCCAGATCCAAGATAATCGCCCATAAATTTGCGCGAGCCCAATAAACTCATCCGACGCCTTTCCTTGCGACCATGCAGCAATTCATGCCCAGAATCGCGAATACGTAAAAATTCAAGATTGACCTTGTCCTTTCGCCACATACGCTGAATCTTGATGGCACATTCATTCTTGTAGCGCATGTAGGCCCGCCAAGCACGCTGAATACGACGTGCCATGTTGTGCCAAAACTGATCACGCATGTGCTCCAATGCAAACAGGGTTTCTGGCGATTTGATGAATACCTTGGATGTGCCCATTTGAAATTCTTCAATTGGAATGCCGGTATCCTTCAAGATATGCTGAACACCTGATTTTGCATCGCCTTGCCAGATGTAATCACCTGCGTAGCCAGTCTTTGGCGAAAGTAAATAGAAACGTTCAACAAACTTTTCGAATGTCTGCCTGTATGCGAAACCAGCACGTCGAATGCGCACGTTTTCTTGCAATCCGAGATACTTGACTTGATGCGCGACGTTCGCGTTGTTAAATTCAGTAGGCGACTTGTTTTCATTCGGCTTGATGGTACGAATATAATGCGGCTGACATTGCATCAGTGTGCTGACAAGGTCATTAGCAGAAGCCTTGATCTTGTCTCCTGCAGTTGGTGGACGACGTTTGTTGTCTTGATCCACTTGCTCGGGAAATAACGACTGCAAGAAACGGTTCTGGGAGGATTTGATCAAGTCGAGCACATCCTTGATGAGTTGGTCTTTGTTCTTGTCTGTCAAGCCAGGCACAGCGTACATGACATCGCCAGCGTAGTGTTTGACCAAGAATGATCCTTGTCGTTGTTCAAAGTGCGGATTTGTGGCCAAGCGGCCCAGACCTTGCGTAAAAGTGCTGTCTGCTGCCGTCGGATCTGCATGCGCTGTGGCAATAGCGTCATTCAATGCTGCAAAGATGCCAGGCGGTCGCTTTTCTTCAATCAGGTCACACACAATCTTGTTGTTGAAGTAGTCGATCGGTGTCCACTTGATTTGCTCTCGCACATACTCTTCCTGCTCCGTCTTGAGGGTCAGCTGAATGAAAATTTGTTGCAGCTTTTCATTGACGTAGTTGATGCAGAGCTGCTCAAAGCTGTTCTTCTCGAAAATCTCAAAACCGTAGATATCAAGAATACCAATCGATGTCGAGACTGTACCACCGCCTTGCACAGCCATGGCAGCATTGACACGGGCAATGATCCAATCAAATAAGTTGCTGTAGAGGCCTTTCGCTAGAGCATCGCGCTGTGCAGATGCTTGTGAGACGTTGAGCGGCACTTCATAAGAAGATCCCCGACGACCACCGCGAGCTGTCTCGATTGTACGTGTCGTAATTGCTTTGCAGACAAGACTCGCATCGACTTCCATCAGATAAGCGACAAAATTGGTGACACCTTCATCAGCAACAGCTGCGTTGCCTTCTTGGTTCTCCTTGAATTGAATATTGCCAATCCACAAAATCGTTGCGAGTACGCGGAACACCTCGTCTTGCTCGGCTTGTGTCATACCGATCACTTCCATAGCTTTGAGCGTGCCTTTGAAATCATCCAGATCATCAATTCCTGGCACATCGAGTGCTCCAGCTTTCGATGTATACAGGTATGATTCCGGTCCTTGAATGCCAAATCGCTCGCGATGATCTTGTGAAGCGCCCTTTGCAAATTGATAGAAAATATGGAAGTTGCGTTCTTGCTTGATTTGGCTCACAACACGATTCTTTTCAAGCAGGTAGTTGATGATATTTGCGCCGACTGGTTCTCCACGCGAATTGAACTGAATCTGGAGATACTTGCCGTGGCGCGACGAATTGTTATTGCGCAGTGTCTTTGCACATCCGAAAGATTCGAGCAATGGATTCGTCGCAAGCACCATATCTTTGACACGCTGGATGCTCGAGTCTTGCCCACCAGACACATTTGCGATATACTGCATGATACGTTTCGCGGCTTCTGTCTTACCGGCTCCAGATTCACCGGAAATAATAATGCACTGGTTCTCATGGTAAGACTTCATGTTGTAGTACGCTGCTTCTGCCGTTGCAAAGACGTGTGGCGACATCTCAAGCCTGTTTTTACCGCGATAAGAGCTCAAGACACTGTCTGTGTAGATGCCTAGATCGCGGAAGGGATTAACACTGATCAAGACATGTCCAATGTAGGTCTGTAGTTAGCGATGTTCATAGTATTAGAGAGCATACGTAAATCTCCTTGTTTTCAAATCGCACGCGCAGATTGTCGTTGATGGCGTCGTTCGATATCTTTGACAAGAGACAGAGATCATCGACGCCGACTGTACGCTTCTTTGTCGACTCGTAGACGGCTTTCTTGACACCACCTGGAGCGCCATTACTCTGTTGTCCGTTCCGCTGAGCCAAGCCTTTTGTACGCTGCTTGGGTTTTCCAAGGACGGCCTGGTGTCAGCTCAAGTTCAAGAATGCGCATTCTTACCATCTCTCTCGGCGTCTTCTGTACTCGAGCCTCGCAGCTGCCTGTTTTTACAAGCGCCTTTTGTGCTTCCGGAATGATGCTGTTGCCTTTTCCTTCTTGGCGGTTTTGATGACGACGAAGAAGCAAGATTCAGATGGATGAACATAGACTGGAGAAGAAGTACAAGCTAAGTCTGCTATTGTCATAAGCGTCTTTGTCTGCTATCAACCATGTCCCTAATAAGATACTAGAGATCGTCTTTCCGGTCGTCCAGCTCAGCGGTCATAACGCCGTCAACTGTCCAAATTTGTCCATTTGCTGCTTCCCTCTCGCTAGTCACCTTGAAGCCACCAGGATACACGCGCTTCACTGCATACTTGTCCAGTTCAAACCACATGTCGCCACCAGCCATTCTCTTGACGTGTTCTCCTGCTTTGGTAGGGATAGACTCTGCTAAATGCGCACTGACAAATCGCGCAATATTGGCTTCTGCGCGCTCTTCATTGCGTTCAGCATTCACACGCTTCTCTTCTGATCCCGGTGCATCCAACCATGGCTTTTGTGGCAGCGCGAGAATGGCGGTATTGAGCGGCGCCAGAACAAGAGTCTGCCTGTTGGCATCTTGCAATCGCAGCATTACATCGCGCAAGCCCATTGTATAGTCACTGATAATAGTGCACTGCTTGTTGATGCCGAGCACATCTCCAAGGGTAGGCTTGCCAGCAGGTGGTGTATTGTCAGAGAAGAAGTCCATCTCTGGAACAGCTTTGAGCTTTGCGCTCGTGGCAGAATCAGCCGCGATACAAGTATTTGAGATGAGCGACACAAAAGCGAGCGAATGCAGCAGCTTCATGAATCTAGTCACTCCAGTAGCAGTATGGACTAGCTGTGTCAGGTTGTTGCTCTTTCGGAACTTGCCGTCGCACTTTTCAAGAAATCAAAATTCGCGGATCTACCGAGACTGAACAAACTGCATTCGCTTATATCAGGCACCATCTGCTCTACTCTTCTATCTTTCTTTTGAACACCTGGATTGATAGCAATGGCCTTCCCAGATGACTCTGAAATCGCAAAGAATATCGAGGCTTTTGCTCCTCCACCCGCCAAGCCTCCAATTACCGACAACAAGGCCAAAGATATGGCCCACCATCTATCAATTGAGTCGCTCGCTCGTCGTCCGTCGCCCTTGAAGGAGGCCGCCCTACACAGTATGTTGGACTTGATTTCAAAATGGCCAAAGCTGACTGTACAGTGAAAGGCGACTTGATTTCGCTTGGCGGAGGGCTACCTGATCCATGCTACTTCCCTTTCAACACACTATCAACGACGATCCCAAAAGCAGGACACTGGCATAGCACGCAAGAGACTGAGGTGACCATTCCACGTCACAGCACAAAAGTTACACTCGATCTCGCCAGGGCATTGCAGTATACTCAAGGCACAGGCCAAGCTGCCATGCTCAAGTTTGCTCGAGAGCATACAGAAATGGTGCATCATCCACCTTATGCCGACTGGCAGTGTCTTATGACTGCTGGTAACACGAACGCAATCGATACTTGTTTGCGGTTGTTTATGAACCGCGGAGATGCACTTTTGATTGAAGAATACTCCTTCCCTTCCGTTTTGGAGTGTGCGCGTCCTCAAGGCATCCATCCCGTTCCGTGCAAACTCGATGCTTTTGGCATCATTCCGGAGGCATTAGATGCGCAACTCGATGCATGGAATGCTGAAGCACAAGGCAAAAAGCCTCACGTCCTTTACATCATTCCTACAGGACAAAACCCAACCGGCTCGACCTTGAGTGCCGACCGTCGTCGCGATCTGTACAAGGTTGCACAAAAGCACGATCTCATCATCCTTGAAGATGAACCGTACTACTTCTTGCAAATGAGCAAGTACACAGGTCCCAACAGCCCAGATGAGCCACAACCAGCTGATGCAGCTTCATTCCTAGACGCGCTTGTGCCGTCATTGCTTTCCTTGGACGTCGACGGTAGAGTCGTACGTCTTGACTCTTTCTCAAAGGTCATCGCTCCTGGCGCACGCTGTGGCTGGCTCACAGGTTCCGCCCAGCTCATGGAGCGTGCTCTCCGCTGCAACGAAGTCTCCATCCAATGTCCCTCCGGCTTTTCACAAGCACTTCTTGTCATGCTGCTTGAGTCTTGGGGCCATGCAGGATATCTCAGCTGGCTTGTACACATGCGCGCAGAATATACAAGACGTCGAAACGCTCTGCTCGATGCAATGGAGAAGTTCTTGCCAAAGGAATATTGCCATTGGCATGCGCCTGAAGCTGGCATGTTCGTGTGGATGGAGATTCAGTATAAGCAACACCCGCGTTTCCAACAACTCGGCATCGACGCACTAGAAAAGGAACTCTACTTGGGTGCTATCTCTCATGAAGTGCTGGTTGCGCAAGGATCATGGTTCATCAGTGATCGTGACAGTCCGAGACCAGGTCTTTTCTTCAGAGCCACGTTTGCGAGCGCCTCACTTGAGATGATGCAGATTGCGGTGCAGAGGTTTGCACAGTCTCTGAAGGATAGCTTCGAACAAGATGCATCTACCGCAATGGATGCGCCAGAGGCGTCCTGATCGGCTGGTCTATTACAGATTCTCTCGCATGATGGACGCCTGCACGTCGTGCACCTTCCTTTGGCTGTGCAGAACATGATAGGCTGCTCATAGACGTAGACGGAGTGCCCAGAATGGCCTTTGACACAGTCATCTGATGGACAGCGTGTCACTGCCCTCGAGATGGGAAGCGCGTGCATGTACTGTCTGACCTGAGTCATGACTTTATGCAACACGCGTTGTGCACCTTTGCCTCATAGCTCGTTTCTAGCATACAAAGAGCCATTCGCTTCTATAATCTACAATTCTCGCTTGAGTAACAACAAGCTCCTACACTTCAGTTGTAGCCACCGATACTGCTTGTGTTTTGGGATGTGGAGTCTTCACAAATGAAATCGTGCCAAGGATGACAGGAAAGAGAACAAGACAGACACCAACAGTGCCAAAGCGCCACCAGAAGAAAGGACCAAATTCATCGCATAGGACATCGCCGAGGCCCAATGCAAAAGCTGTGAGTGACAACAAGAAGGAAATCAAAGCAACAACATCTCCGGTGGACCACTTTGATATGCCACTTGAACGATTGTACCGAGCGTGCGCGCGACGTGCGATTAACTTGAAGAATGGCTCAATTGGTGTACAAATAGGAGGACTCGGATTCCGGATACAATGTCGTAGAATATAGAGAATAAATTGTAACACAAAATACGCAAGGAGCGCAATACCAAGATACTTGGTTTGCGCTTCTACGCGTTTCATGGCAACATCTTGGGCTCATCTAGCCTCTCACGCTCGGCGCTTTGCGAGCCATCCTTGATGAGTTCATGGCCATCACGATGTTCGCAGAAGCCTTGGGCGTGAGACTAGGCAAAGCTGTAACCACGAAACGCGTAGAAGCGCTTGCCTGCATCGCCTGTATATCGCCGATTTAAAGCTGCGCAGTATCGTGCAAGCAAGTACACACAAGGCTGAAATGAACCAGCCTGGTGAAGAGTGTGTACTTGCTTGAACGATACTGCGCAGCTTCAAATCGGCGATATCTTGTTCGAGATTTGTCAACATTCATTGCGCAGACATAAGATGAGCAGCACGTGAATCTCGACACATGTGTGACGATCCGAGGTTGTGGGCCTGAATCGCAGGATTTAGAAGCACAGTCAAGATATAAGACTCAATTGCCCCTAGCCGGGGTGTAAAGGCAGTGAGATTGTCGAGTGCGGATCAGACTCAGGCGTCTCCTCGTCTTGATTCACACTCCACCCTGCGATAACCATAGAAATATAAAGCAGTCATATAAGTGCAGTCGTTCAATGATCCTGGAGAGGCTGCAACCGGACGACCCCACGTCTGTCCACTGCCTGAGCCTGTTCATAGATCCGCTAGGGTGGGAGGGGACCGACGATCCCACACATGGTAACCGTAGTCCGTGACAGCATGATCATACCTATTCATTCTGATTATCGCTACAAAATGAAAAATGGTTTATCGCTACACAATGAGATGAGAACTCGTTCAGCTCACTGTCCCATCCAGCCGGACAAAAGGTCTTCATTGATATCGACGTGGAAATGCAGGATGTCTGCCTTGGTCAGCTCAACCTTGGGTACGGTTGTGAGCTTGCTATAAGAACAAGCCGTGCGAAGCTTGCGCTACTCTAGATAGAAGCTTCTTCGATATTGTGTCCATAACCTACTTATCGAGTGTCAGTGAGACATCCTCTGTAAGCCTGACGGCGGACTCCTCCTTGTGTGTGGCATCGTCGACAGACAGACGCTCCAGTCCCTTCACCAATGCGACAATCGAGCCGGCTTCTTGTTGGATTAGCGCCCGTTTGCTACCTGCATGTACAGTGATTGCAGCATCTGCCTTGATACCAGCGGCTACCAGCGCTGATCGTGTGCCCTTGACCACTTCAACGATGACTTCATACGCTGCCGCATTCTCCTTGAGGCCTTCCAAAGACGCTTCGTAAACTGGATACGCCGCACGTACGATGGTCCTGGTCTTGTCGCCAGAGCGACGCGGCAGTCGCTGCCAAAGCTCTTCTGTCAAAAATGGCATAAATGGGTGGATTATGCGGAGACCGCCATCAAGCACACTGTACAGCGTCTCCTTTACGCTAGCAACTTGATCCGGCGTGCCAGAGGCGAACAAGTATTTTGAATTCTCGATGAACACATCACAAAAGTCGTAGAGCCAGAAACCGTGTATAGCAGTCGTTGCCTCGAAAAAGTTCTTCTTGTTGAGCGCATCATTCACTTGTTGCGATGCAACGTTGAAGCGATGCAAAGTCCATTGCTCGACGAGCGATAGTGATGTCGCGCCCTTTCCTTGCATGATAGCAACAACGCCAGAGACACCGGCGTCAGCGGCGGGTTTGAAATCGGCCCCAAGTCGCATAAGCGCAAACTTGACGGCATTGTAAATCTTGTTGCAAAACTTGCGGTAGCCTTCAATTCGTAAAACATCAAGGTTGATGTCACGGCCACCAGTCGTGTAAGCGCAGAGCGCAAATCGAAGCGCATCTGTACCGCATTGAGGAATGCCATTTGGGTACGATGTCTTTTGATTCGCCTTCGCCTTGTTGATCTCTTTCGGGTCTAGGTTGCCCTGCGTCAACTGATCGTTTAATCCTTGCAGCGAGATGCCTTGAATGATATCTAGTGGGTCGACAACATTACCGAGCGTCTTGGACATTTTGCGGCCTTGTGCATCGCGAATTAGTGAGTGGCAGTAAACTTGCTTGAAAGGGACTTTTCCGGTCAGCTTGATGCCAAGCATGACCATCCGTGCCACCCAAAAGAAGAGAATGTCCCAGCCGGTCTCCATGAGACTTGTTGGGAAGAAGCTTTTAAGGTCATCAGTATCTTTTGGCCAGCCGAGTGTCGACCAAGGCCATAGACCAGAAGAAAACCATGTATCAAGCACGTCCTCGTCCTGTACGAGCTTGAAGAACTTTCCTGGGAACTTTTCCGCTGCTTGCGCTTCTGCATCAGCTTGCGAGCGGCCAGATACCCAATACTCGCCCTCTGTCCGGCACATTGCATGATCGTTGCCTTCCATCTCAACATAGTAAACAGGTGCTTGATGTCCCCACCAAAGCTGTCGCGAAATGCACCAATCCTGCACATTCGTCATCCAACGCACAAAGTCAGCTTCTTGTGCTTTTGGCAGGATCTCAAGCTCGCCATCTAGCACGACCTTCTTTGCTGCGTCCGCCATGGCAGATTGCTTGACCCACCACTGAGGCTTCAAAATTGGCTCAATGACATCGCCAGACTTGGAGCACAAAGGCACTGACATAGGATTGTCATCAATGCTCACAAACAAGCCGAGTTTCTTAAGCTTCTCGACCACCGTGACACGTGCGTCAAACCGTTTGACACCATTCCACTCACCGCAGTTCTCATTGAATGTGCCATCGTCATTGAGAATATTGATGAACTCGAGGTTGTGACGCTTGCCACATTCGTAATCGTTCGGGTCGTGAGCGGGCGTCACCTTGACAGCACCAGTTCCGAAAGCCATATCGACAAGTATATCATCCAGCACAATAGGGATTTTGCGATTGAGAAGCGGATGGATGACGGATTTGCCATGAAGGTGCTTGTAGCGTTCATCATCTGGGTGAACGGCAATACCAGTGTCTCCTAGCATCGTCTCAGGACGTGTCGTTGCCACGACGATCTTTTCATCGCTGCCTTCTACAGGATAAGCAAACGATGTGATTGCGCCAAACTCGATAGGCTTGTCATACCCGGGTACGTTGAGCATGGTGCGGCCTTCGAGTTCCTTGTTGTCCACTTCCAGATTTGATAAGGTTGTAGAAAGTTTCGTGCACCAGTTGACAAGTCTGTTGGCGCGATAAATGATGCCCTCACGGTGCAAAGTGACGAAGGTCTCCACGACGGCTGCCGACAGGTTGTCGTCCATTGTGAAAGCCTCTCGTGTCCAGTCGAAGGAGGCTCCCATGCGCTTCATCTGTCCTTTGATGCGCGTATGGTACTTTTCCTTCCACGCCATCACCAGTTTGAGGAAGTCTGGTCGAGTAAAGTCATGTCGTGTCTTCTTCTCCTCCTTCCACAACTGCTTCTCAACAGCGGATTGCGTACTCAGACCTGCATGATCGAATCCAGGCAGGAATAAGACAGTCTTGCCCCGCATACGGTGCCATCGTGAAAGCGAGTCTTGAATCGCAATCGTCAGTGCGTGGCCAATGTGCAAAGCGCCTGTGACATTGGGTGGTGGTGCAGCTATAGAGAAGACACCTTCCGGCTTGACGTTGCCATCTGGACCGAATTCGGGCTCAAAGAATCCTTCCTTCTCCCACCAAGCGTACCAGGCAGACTCCACAGCGATGGGATTGTAGGCCTTGAGTGCATCTGAGTCTAGGTCTTGCAAGTGCTTCTTTTCGCCTGCTGGTGTGTTTTCTGTATACGTGGTGTCCACGACCAGCTCTTTCTTCTCCTTCTTTGGCTGACTTGCGAGCTTGGCCGCTTTCTCTTCCTGGGCCTTCTTCTTCGCTAAGAATTTGGCATTTTTTTCTGCCCTTGCCTGCGCTTTCGCGCGCTCCTTTTCGGTCATCTGCCGCACTTCGCCCGTTGTCGCATCTTTAATGTATCCCTGCGGCACATCTGGGGCTGTGATGTCTGTTGTAGCAGAGGCTGACATGACCCGACTGTCCAATCCGTCTTCGATGTTGATGCGATTATACTCAGCTGCTGCTCTCTTTGATTGTTGCTGATTTGCTGCTGCAAAAAATCCGAAAAGGCGACGACAACCAGCGAAGAGATGAGACCAGCTGCAGATGAGCATCGCTGCAGACTTTCACAAGACCTTCCAAGAGTTTGTCACCCAGCTCAGTGCATCACTTGAAATCGTCCCTTCCAAGCAAGAAGCTGACGTTCTCTCTGCTCAAATCAATGCTCAACAGCGTAAATTGAACGAAGCGCTTCATGCACTACCTGCATATGATATCAGCAGATACCAAGAGAAGCTGAGAGATCTCACGCAGACACTGGCTGCGAAGCAAGCTGACAGCAAGCCGAAGACAAAGTTCTCTTTCAAAAGTGCACGAAAAGAGCATCTCACATCTGCAAGTGTCTCCGCCACGCCAGTCAGTGTTGCGAAGCAGGCTTCAGTCGAAGTCCCTGGCATGATGACAATATCTGATCAATCTAGCACAACAATCGATCTGACTGCATTTTCAAGATTGTCAGAAGCGTCCTTTCTGGTCCTTACCAATGTACGAGATTGTCTTGTAGACCTCGCACGTCCAGAAGGGCCGTACAAGTCAGTCACGCTTCGAGATATACACGATACTTCGCTGCAAAACATTCATGCAAGCACATCACTCTTTATTGACTCCTGTAGCAAGCTCAGTCTCGATGGCACAGCACAGCAATGGCGCATTCACGACTGCAGAGATTGCAATATACGCTTTACTTGTCAGACTGGCAGACCCGTGATCGAAAATTGTACCAACATGGGTTTTCTCAACAAAGTACAGCATGAGACTGTCGTCGACGACTTCAGCGATCTCTCCGGTGATCGGCGAAATTGGCACATCTTGAGCGATGACTAGAAAATTGTACTTTGACAAGGCATTCTGCTCTGACGGCTGCGCCCTCGCTCTTATGTTTGCAGGTTCGTCAGCGTGTAGTCCGAAGTCACGAAGTAGGGCACAGACTGATCCGAGTAAGTCCATGTTTTATGCCAAGACTGACGTACATCCTCTGTTGGCCTGCCGAGCTTCAGCAACCGGGTAGTCGGCATGATCATCATGATCTTCAGGCTCCAATACAGATGGCGTCCTTTACAACGCAGGCGAAATGTGCTTCGAGCTGGACTTGACCCCGAGCGCCTCTCTCGCCTCATGCCGATCCGGGTTTACGAGCATGTTGAGGGATCGCATCGTGCTGTATCAACACTCTTGCGCAAAACTCAAAATTATCGTTGCAAAGGGAATTGAGACGTGGAGCTTCCGGATACTGTATATCTGAAGGCGCCGCCGCACAGTCCACTTGCGGACCATCTACCATCTGAAATAATAGATCGCCAAAGCACTGTGGCCATTGACCTTGGCTAGTCATGCTGCTGCATGACGAGGTGCTTTGACATTGGTGTGAGACCCTAATGTCTACTGTGGGTGCTCTTTGATTGGACGTGTTGCGAAACAATTGTGCACCATATCGTGCATAACTTTTCGCAGACTAGCAGCCTGAAAAGAGTTGAGCGAACAGCTTGCTTTTAGGCATTCACAGTTTCTTGTCCAGGTCGCGTCATTGGCCACTTTTGCGTGAGTGTCTGCATCGAGACGGCATCGGTCTCAAGATCCCTCCAGAGAAGGCAATGATGCACTATATGGAACCAAGATGCTGGCGACCAGCAACCGAGGAGGCGACCCGCAGTGCCGCTGCTCCAAAAAAATGCATCGGGCCAAGTCGGTGTTGTAAAGCGACAGGTTGAAATTTCGGTCCTATTGAACAAGCGAGACCAAGGAAGAATGCAGCGGAACGAATGAGTGATATACCATTCCAAATGCACATGTTCGAGCGCAGTGCTGTCCGAACTTGTTACCAGGCCGGAGATACCCAGTGTCAATCGCTTGATTCCAAAATAGCAAGATGGGTCGCAAAGTCCAGCAGATTACTGTTGCTTTCAGGTCAGTCTGTGAGATCGAAAAAATGGAGTGCTGGTGGAACAAATAGGATGCCTTGTGCTCGTGAAGTCGCCGGTCGTCAGCCACGAGTACCGCGAAGGACTGGCCGAGCCTACTTCGGAGACACTGAACAATCGCGATGTAGGTAGAGAAGCTACCAAGGTAGTGAAATTGGTGAATGAGGATGCAGGCAGCTGAAGGCCGCCCTTTTCTCTTCAACCAGCTACGAACGATGAACTAAGACAAGAGACAAACCTGAAGCAAAGGAGTCATTTACTGGAGATGATGAACATAGAAATAACTAGTAGAGACTAATAGTCAGATTATCCTTGTGGTTGCGCACAAAGGAAGTATCGTAGATAAAGTGGACAAAGCCATATCCATCGAAGTGCGGTGGCCAGACAGCTGGTCAGCGTATTTCGCGGTTTGTGAGCCGTGAGCCATATTAGTCGTCGTCAGGGTTATGATTCAGTGCTCCGAAAACACCACCGCCGAACTCTTCGCCATCGTCGGCCCCTTCGCCGATGTCGTCCCCTTCGCCGATGTCGTCCCCTCCGTCATAGAATGGGTATGCGTTCGATGGACCCGCTTGGCCCATGCGTGTTATCCGTGCTGGTTCTTCACAATGATGCTGTTCAAGTCCGCCGCTAAAGCTGTTGCATTGACATTCGCGCTTGGAATCGCATTTGAAGTCATGAATCATTGGGAAGCTGCCTCTGCTTGTCTCTGTCAGAATCCAACCAGCTTCTCCAACTATAGCAGCCATCAAAGGATCCAGGTCTTTCTGTGCTGTGCAACCAAAATGACCCACTTGCTTTTTAGGTAGAATACCGTATAGGATGCCCAATACACATTTACATGGAAGCTGACCACGCTGCGAAAATTCATCCTCTGTCCGTTGATAGAACTCTGATTCAGTAAAGGTTGAAAGACCACTATAACTCGTAATAGCCTGACACGCATCACCTGGAAATAAAGGGCTTGATGTCCCCGATGAGGGTCCACCTTGTTCGCGATGTGTGTTAGACACTACGTTTTGAGAGCGAAAGGTTTGATTGGTTGAAGCTTGTATGTCGTGAGCCTTCATCGAGTAACAAATCCAACCGACTGGATTGCAAGAACCCTCTAAGCCCATTCTGTGGTCGTCCGTGACACGACGAGCGATTTCTCCGGTAGCATGACCACATGATGACTCGCATGAGTTTCCAGGTAGCGCATATAAAATCTTGGTCATGGTAAACAAGGCTTCTTCGCAATCGATTTTGGCCAACTGTTCCTCCGTGAAAGGCCCCTTGGATCGCCCTGCCAAACATTTCCCAAGCTTTTTCCAATAGCCCTATGCATGCATCTGAACGACGAATAAGCTGAACAGGCAGAGCACTGATAGACTTCGCAGATGCAAGGACCTCATGGTGTAGTCTAAGGTTGGTCATGAACAACGCTTCATACCAGACTTACGCAAAAGATATCAAGTTGTCCAGATCAGGTCAATTCGACCGCGAAGAATGCCGCAACCTTGTATATACCGGGCTTGTGTCTTCACGTCGTTAGTTTTGCCTGAGGAGAACGAACAAGCCTGCTGATGATGCAAGACTCACCTGTACCTGCACCGGGAACCAGAAAGACTTGCTGCTGATCAAAGACCAGGTAGAACGGATGATTAGTGGCCAGGTAGTCTGATGGGGAACATGGACAAAGTCTTTCAAGCACCGACGTGGCAGAAGTACATCCCGCACTCGGCACGCGCTGCTTCTGCGAGCTTTGAGCAGCACATCAGTGGGCGCCAGGGATGCCCAATGAAATGAGTGAGACATGACAAATAGTTGCATCGTCAAGAGTAGTGTTAAATACTAGTAGGTATGGTTCTCCCCGAACATGCCACGTCTGCACTTCCCCCTATATAGTAGCCCGTGACTGCTCATCGCTCCTGATACCTCCTCACAGCACTCCCTATTTTCTAACACTCCACCTTGCTG
>QXDP01000259.1:0-24680 GCA_003717255.1 Protomyces gravidus | reverse complement strand
CGAAATGGTGTGCTCATGTAGCCTTGCATGGACTTGGAGCTAGGGGAAGTGTTAGAAATTGAGGTTCATAAGCTCCTGAGTCATGCAAGTAGAGATCCGCGCTTTTAGCCCAACTGGTTTTCTAACACAATGAGCTCAGTCCAGCCATGCGTCTCAGTGAGAATTGTCTAGAATGCTTGTTGTGAAGCTGTTGTCGTGACAAAGAGGGAGGAGATGCGAGCACGAGGATTGCATTCAGATGGTCACTATCAATCACATTGTCAAAGCGAATGAATAAGAATGGATTGATGGGCTGGGGCTTTGCGAGTCATGTCCACCTGAGTGACAAGCAAAGAAATCTATGAATTTGTCGGCATGGCCACATCCGACTTTGTCGTGACTGCATCTTCATGCCGCCACAACGAAGTCACCGTCTTCAGCTGCGTATAGAATTGCAACCCGCCTTTTCCATAAAAGTTGAGATCACCAAGGATGGAACCCTTATTGCCCGTGAATGAAAATGGTGGGATAGGAACAGGAATGGGGACGTTGATACCGAGTTGCCCAGCTTCGAGGTCTTTTTGGCATCGACGTGCTACAGCGCCCGAATTTGTGAAGACGGCTGCACCGTTTCCGTAACGGTTTGCGTTAACGAGGTCGATGGCCTCGTCTAGCGTCTTGACATTGAGACAGACCAGGACAGGACCAAAGATCTCCTCTTGGTAGCATTGCATGTCGGTTGTAACATTGGTAATGATGGTCGGGCCAACCCAGTTGCCGTCCGGGAATCCATCGACCTTGAAGTTCCGACCATCAAGCAAGATTGTAGCACCTTCCTTTTCAGCAGAGTCAATGAGCGACTCGATGCGCTTCTTGGAGTGCTTAGATATGACTGGGCCAAGGTCAGTGCCCTCGACAAATCCTCCAGAGCACTTGAGTGACTTGGCACGTTCAGTTAGGTCGTGCATCCATTCCTTCGTTTCACCGACACACACAAGCGTTGAAAGCGCCATGCAACGCTGACCAGCAGCACCAAATGCGGCTCCTGAAAGCGCATTGAGAGCGTGATTCTTGTTTGCGTCTGGCATCAAGATGCCATGGTTCTTGGCACCGAGATTGGCTTGTACACGCTTACCATTGGCTGTACCGCGCTGGTAGATGTATGTACCTGCCTTGTCACTGCCGACGAAGGAAATGGCCTTGATTGCTGGTGCGTCGAGGATAAAGTCGACAGCAGGAGCAGTGCCGTGGATCAGGTTGAGCACACCGTCTGGCAATCCTGCCTCTCGCGCGAGTTCAGCAAGAATCATAGCTGCTCCAGGGTCTCGCTCACTTGGCTTCATAATGATACAGTTGCCTGTGATGATGGCCATGGGTAAACACCAAAGTGGAATCATGGCTGGGAAATTGAAAGGACAAATGGCCGCCACAACACCAAGTGGTTCGCGAATCGTGTAAGTGTCCATATCAGTCGACACCTCGAGATGCTCGCCAAGTTGCATTGATGATATACCGCAAGCCGATTCACAGACCTGCAAACCACGCAATACGTCGCCACGTGCATCTGCCATGGTCTTACCCTGTTCAAGCGTGATGCTCGCTGCTAGCCTATCCCAATTCTCTCTGATCAACGCGACAAGCTTAAACATAATCTGCTGACGCGCAAGAATGGTCGTCTTGCGCCAAGCAGGGAATGCAGCCTGAGCAGCTTGGACTGCAGCTTCCATTTCTTCTTTTGTACTCTCCGGGACGCGTGTCACGACAACATTGGTGGCCGGATCATGTACATCGATAAACTTGCTCGCTTTGCTGTCCACGAATTTGTTGTTGAGGAAGTTTTGGGTATCTTTTGGCTTTGGGTTGTCGAAATGCGAGGTGATGAATGATTGTGTGGCGAGTGTACGTCTCAACGGCTGGCAGGCCTTCAATGAGACAATGCTGCGGGCGGCAATCCTTGCTCTCATCATGACTTTGTAGGAAGAAAGACGTATGAATCCCCGGGGATTAGCACAGCCTTGTGTGATCGCAATCGTTGAATTTGCGGAGTTGAATTCCGACTTTTGAGACTTTCGGGAGTAGAAGGACGGCCGGTACTTGCCTACGTGCAACAAGAACCAAGTGAGTGAAAAAGACCCCCGCTATAAACAACTATATACTAGCTTGTCCCGTTGCCAGGATGATGATGAGATACGAATTGAGACCTGTGATGGTCGCCCAGATGGCCCAACCAATCAGCTGTGTGAACCAATTATTGCTCATATCCTTGCGCTCCACATCAGGCTCTTCCACTGGATCCTCCTGTACCTCATCTCTATCGTCAACGTCACTCGTAAGGCGTTGCTCTTCGGATCGACGCGGTAGAGACACGATAGAGACGCGCATGATCTTGGAAGAACCAGTAAACCACACAATGGGAAATGTGATGAACGGTAACAATATCGAGAGTGCCACTTGACTTGCATTCAAAACGGTCGCAAGTCCCTGACGACCAGCGAGACCTGCCACGAGGATACACGGGAGAATAGCGATGCTCCGGGTGATGAGACGGCGCAGCCACGGCCGAATAGTCCATTGAAAAAACCCTTCCGAGACGAGCTGTCCCGCCATCGTGGTCACGACACCTGCTGATTGTCCACTTGCAAGTAATGCAATCGCGAAAAGCGTGCCAGCGACAGGTGACAGCCGCGAGCTCAATAATCCGTGGATGCCAAACAGATCTGCATCGGCTGCACCATCCACGTTGTACAAAGTGCTGCCAGCAACGATCAAAATTGCCGAATTCACAAATAGCGCAAAAGTGATAAGTGACAAGCTCAGTTCAACAATGCTGTATGGCAAGACTGAACGTACAGCAGCAAGTGAAGGTTGATACTTTTCAGCATCTGGCATATCGGAGATGCGGACTTCTTTACTGATATAGCCATGTCGTAAATCGTATGAGCGCATGCGTGGTTGAGCAAGACCGGTGCCTAGAATGAGAGAGTGCGGCATGACGACAGCGCCCATGATTGACAGACTCGTATAAATACCGGCTTTGCTGAAAGCAGTATTGTTTGGCAGGTAGCCTTTGACAACAGCAGCGGCATCGATATTGTCGATACGTACGAGCAGCGCAATAAAGCATGCAATGACCATCATGACCAGGATCGCAACACCAAGCTCAAAGAAACGTGTCGCGCGCATTGATCCGTCTGGTCGCCATGCAGCAAGCACAATAAGGACATCCACCATAGTGATGGCGACACCGGCAACGAGCGGAATCTTGAAGAGAATGTTGAGGGCGATGGCTGTGCCAATCACTTCTGCAAGATCTGTTGCAAGGATAGCTGCCTCGAAAATGATGTAGAGAATGATATTTGCCCATAGTGGAAACTGCTGCCGGCATAACTCTGGCAGATTGAGGCCTGTTACACATCCAAGCTTGCATGATAGAGACTGCAAAAAAATGGCAAAGAGGTTGGTGAGAAAGAGGACGAAGAGCATCTTGTACTCAAACATGGCGCCTGCAGCAACATCTGTGCTGTAATTGCCAGGATCGATGTAGGATACTGCGATGATGAAGCCCGGACCGATGAAGGAGGCGTACTTTCGCAGAATGCGGATGCCCTCAGCAGTCACTCGTGCAAGCTTTTCTTGCCACACTGAAGGCGGTCGAGCGGTAACATGGTCTCTGCGATGTGTTTGTATCGACTCAGACTCTGCAGACCTCCGCCGTGCATTACTATGAGCCTCTCGAGCGCGCCCTGCATCTTGCGCGGTCTTTTTACCCTCGGGCAGAATGTGAATGGTATTTTCGCGCTGCAAGGACAGTTCGATATCCTCGGCGGCTGATGCAGGCCTTTGCGAGCGTGCAGAATTGGGCGAGCAGTAGTTCATTGCTGTCTTGCGGTGTCAAGTCAGCCGTTGCTTTGGTGATAGACTAAGGCGCTGTGCAGGGATATGTCGGCTCGGAATGGGCAGGCCTGGGAAAGAGCGACGCAGGCAATAGAAAGAGTGAGACGGCTCTTGTTTCGATGGGGCTTAGAGTACCTTGGCCGTGCTGTGCCGTTCCTGCTGCCCTCTGCTTAGCCTGTCGCTGTCGCTGCTGCTGCTGCTGCTGCTTCTCTCCGCATCTAAAACGACAAAAGTTTGGAAATTGGCAGAAAGTGAGCACGGGAAATGTCGGAGGGAAATCTGAGTATGGCATAAATGCTGCTGACTGGAGCTTCACTCACTCGAACTTCTGCCTTTTCGGTCTGTACTGCTGAATCACTTCAAGGACCTTGCTCTAGCTCTTTAGACACACACGCATGCTTCGAGCCGAGTCTGCTCTGACTGGAAAGTGCCGCATCTCGATCGTCAATCATGGCCGCCAGCTGATGGATTCTTTCTCATCGCTATGACAGAAACCATGCTCCAACTTCACTAGCGACTAGGGTCTAGCCTGCTTGCTCCAACAATGATCATCGCAATTTGCAGCAAGAACTGATTAGGTTCTCCAAGTGTATGATGAGCATTGCGTAAACTCGCTCACGCATAATGTTGTCACTTTTCTATATGCTTATGAGTCATTCGCTACAGTAGGAAGAGCCATCATGACACTATGCCTCTTACTTCGACTGTCAAGTCTACTACCTTCGATGAGCTAGCGTGTACACTGGTTTGGACAACTCTCCATTAGTCACAGCTTTTCCTGTCAAATCTGCTCCTCCGGCGAGTTTCATGGTTGATGGAAGTCGACTTTCTCACATAAAAGCTGCTGTTTGTCTCTCGCGTGCCAAGCAATCTCCTGGTGATACGCACGTTGTCGCTTCCGATGATCAGCTTCCGTCATCGCATCGCCCGCTCACGTAGTCGCAACTTGCGCCGATTACTTTCAGTCCATCGCATTTATAATGCAGAGCAAGCATCTTCAGTCGAGCAGATTCCGGTCTTCTTCATCGTCCTAGCGCCGTTTTTGCACAGGCTAGATGTTTCAGATGTCCCGACTTCCAAGAGGCGCGCATTGCGGTTTTATCCTTGCTCATGTTCGGCTTCAGCAGCTGATTTGCAATCGAGCTAAGCCTTCTGGAAGCACTTGGCAATCCACAAATACCGCCGATCACTGGATCTGTCTTGTCGAGGCAACATGTTCGGTCTATTTACTATCCCTGAGAATGCCAACTTTAAACATTGAAGGAAGCTTTTGCCTGCAACTTTCGATTCTTATCGCACTCCAGTCGCTCTTGCAAGCACATCACTTCGACACACGAGGCACTATCAGCGCACAACTATATACCTTGCCCACAAGGTTGTCGTCGCCTTTATGCTATCCGAGATTGGCTTCAACTCAGGAAGGTGAAGAAAACCTCAGCCTTCGAATGGCTGTGATCGTGCTAAGCAAGAACGGTGAAATTGGAAGCCTTACGAGTGTCAACAGGAAAGCGCAACGGCATTCCGTGCAAGAGACCGTTCCGTCATTTCGCCTTGCGAAGACCGAATCAAGAGTACCGCTCAGTTCAACATTGTCGGCGCTCTTATTGAAACCACAGATTGCGCATTCACGGCAACAAAGAAAATTGGAATATGGAAGATCATTACCGAGTGCTTCAATTTTAGGGCAATCGCCCAAACGATCGCTGACCAGCATTGCCTGAACACGAAACCCGTTGGCTGATTCATTGACACAAAACCAACGGCCTAAGATGCCGAGGTGGAACCTTGGTCGGTTTAAGAAATCGACCATTCCGTTGCGTTCGGCAGACTGACTTGCGACTCGTGCCCAGTCTCCCATCAACAATATGTTCGATTAACAATTCCACTATCTGCCGTAGAGTTATTTCATCTTCTAGCGTACTCAGCAATGCATTGATTTCTTCCATTCCTTCCGATTTGCGACCCAGAACATCTAACATTGGTCTCACTGTCTGTTGTCTCCACGTATTCGACTCTGCCGTCATTCTCTTGTGCTTGAGATATTAAACGCGAGATTACATGGTACACTTTCAAGAGTCCCGTCAAGTGCAGATGATTTCATGTTCTTGTGATCTGCGCCTGACTGTCTTTCAGGGGTATCTCAAATCACTTTTTCCCCCTTTTCGCTGCTCAGGATGGGAAATAAAATAAATTTTTCGCGATTTCTCCGCCAGGCAAGGGAACAGGACAGCGCTTCAAGGACTCATAAAGGAGCCACGCTGCCCTTCACTCTCTACTTCCTCCTCATCTACACCATGTCAACAGGCATCCCCATGAAGGCAATCATTCTCTTTATCACCCTCTTCGCCAGCATCCAAGCACAGCTCAACGCCTTACCAAACTGCGCCATCGCGTAAGGTGCTCCCAGGTCCACGCGCAACTAATCGTCCACTAGATGCCTTGGCAACTCCCTTCAACTCACAGGCTGCAAGCCCACTGATGCCAAGTGCATCTGCGAGAACCCACAGCTCATTCCAAACATCACCGGATGTGCTGCTGCTTCCTGCGGCCCCATGGAGCTATCCACTACCGCCAACGTCGCCACATCTGTCTGCCGCAGTGTCGGCATCACCGTTGCAATCCCTGATCAAATCCAGGCCATCATTAACGGCTCAGCCTCAGGTGCAAGCTCTGGTTCGGCCTCTATGGGCATTGTCGCCAGCTCGACTTCGCGTGATGCAAGTGCATCTGCCTCTGCTGCCCCCACGACACGCGTGAGCTCCGGCGCTACAACAGTTTTGCGCGATATGCCGTCGCTGATTATCACAATGGGCTTTGCTCTGCTGGGGCTTGGCGGCCTTGCCCTTTAGCGGCCGTCGCAGGACCGTGCATGTATTCCTTTTTACGTTTTAATCAGCTCTTTCGCCGCTCAGCATTCTAGTCCATCCGGTACACCTCTAGTCGGCCGTTGGCAAGCATCATCAGTATCAGTATCAGTATCATTACTCTAGACTTTCAATCTTTTCTTCTATAAAGTGACTGCCCATCTGCCAAGAAGCGCGCGACGTCAAGAAGCTATAGACATTTTGATCGCATACGAAGCGCCATGATGGCCATTGCAGGCCGCTGGACCGGCATTGAGCGTCTGTTGCAGCGTCCAGGAGCCTTCTCTGATGACTATCCCGGCGGTCCCGACGCTTTCACATTTCTCCAGACCGCCAAGATCCTCGTGATTGGCGCAGGTGGACTTGGCTGCGAGATACTCAAAAACCTCGCGTTGTCTGGTTTCAAAGAGCTTCATGTCATCGATATGGACACGATCGATGTCTCCAACTTGAATCGCCAGTTCCTGTTTCGCCCTGAAGATGTCGGTGCATCAAAAGCAGAGACTGCGGCGCGCTTCATCATGCGGCGAGTAGCAGGCGTGACGGTCGTGCCGTACTTTGGCAAGGTCCAGGACAAAGATGATGACTACTACATGCAGTTCAACATCGTCGTGTGCGGCCTAGACAATATCGAAGCACGACGTTGGATGAACGCAACGCTCGTCAACCTTGTGGACGGCAGTAACCCAGAATCTCTCAAGCCGATGGTCGATGGCGGAACGGAAGGCTTCAAGGGACAGTCAAGAGTCATTCTACCGACCATATCTAGCTGCTACGAATGCTCGCTTGATATGCTCGGCAAGGCAACAACATACCCAATCTGCACAATCGCAAATACGCCGCGGTTGCCTGAACATTGCATCGAGTGGGCATCCGTGCTTGAGTGGCCTCGTGTACGTGGCTCAGAGGACAAACTCGATGCAGACAACCCAGAGCACATCACCTGGCTCTTTGACATCGCATCGAAGCGTGCTGCAGCATTCAACATTGGCGGCATCACGCGCAGTCTGACTCAAGGTGTCGTCAAGAACATCATACCAGCTATTGCTTCAACGAACGCGACTATTGCTGCATCATGCTGCAATGAAGTCTTCAAGATCGCTACCTCCTGCAACCCATATCTCAACAATTACATGATGTACACAGGCGGAGATGGTATCTACACATACACATTTGAGCATGAACGCAAGCCAGATTGTCCAGTCTGTGGCAATCTTGCAAGTAACTACACCTGCGACCCAGAATGGACATTGCAAGCATTCCTCGACGCTCTCATGGAAAGGCCTGAAACGCAACTCAAAGCCCCGAGTGTCCGCAGTGCGGCCAAATCCTTGTATCTGCAATCACCGCCGCAGCTCGAAGAAGCGACACGACCCAATCTGCTCAAGAAGATGAGCACACTTGTCGAAGAGGGTGATGAGGTGAGCGTGACAAGCGCATCACTGCCCTTCAGCTTGAATCTCAAAATTCGCTTCAGCTAGGCTTGGTTCGACTGCTCGATGCATGATCAGCATAGCTTTCTGCTGGAGCATGATAGGCATCCTTCTCCTGCTCCTTCCGAAAGCGTTCTGCCTCTTGATGCTGCAGTCGCTCTTGCTTGCGATCAGCCAGATACCTTTTCCTTTTCAGCCCACCCAAGATCATCAGGCACTGCAAGTGATCTTTCGCATGGCTGAAAAAGCGCGAAGCATGCTCAAAAAGTCGATTTCGATTCAAAAAGTCTGCATTGTAAACGCAATTGCGCGCATCTTTACCGAAGACTTGTCGAGCTGCATGCAAAGCATTTCCGAATAGGGGCGCAAAGGTGCCGTAGAAGGACATAAGAGGCGGGAAGCGTTCAGTTTTGTGCAAGACGCATGGCTCGAACTCTTCTTTCACCATCTGCAAAGCTTGTTCCATTCTGTGTTGTTCGTAGGCCATGAGTTCGGCAATCATGTCGCCTCCATTGCGACCGCGTTCTCGAACGAGGTCAAGTTGAATAGCACAGTGCTTCATCAGTGTATGCCAACTCTCCTGCATGCGTGTCAGACACCGTGTCTGCAACAAGGCAAAGTCCTGTTCATGCTGCGCTGTCTTCATCTTGCCGACGATCTCACTCGACTTGAGTTGCAGGCGCGTGTACGTATCTTGATGCATCGTGGTCACATCCACACCTTGCTCTTTCGCGCCGGTCCAGAGGTCGCCAAACAGTGCAACACGATCGAACTCTGCCTTGTCTTGCATCTTGAGCATAGCCTGTCTTGCACGTCTTTGCCTTTCCTGGTCCGTCGCCACCGAGACCCTCTGTACACGTTGCGCAAGTTCCGCGCGCCGCTGGAGTTCAGGTACAACGACCGTGTCAATCGTCGCATTCACCAGCATTCTGAGCCTTGCACCGCGCCAGCTCGGTTGATTTAGGGTCAGGGCGCGCCGTACGCGCGATTGCGATAGATCGGCATGGTAGTCTTGAATCAGATGTGATAGAGCAGGCGCATAATGGCGCTTCAGCGCGTAGGAAAAGTAACAAGCTGCGCAACGCTCTGCTAATGTGCCACGAGGGACATAAGTCCTTTGCAGGATACGCGGTGGTTGTGTATCTGATGATGACGACGATGCGGGGATGAATGGGATGATGGGTGGTTCGTATTGAGGCGCTGGCTGAACATGCAGGCCGGAGAAAGCCTCGACTAGACTGACTTGGAGCGTGTCACGGACATAGGAAGGCGGTGCGCCAGGAGCTGACTGCATCATCATCTGTGGTGTTTGTGTCGCATGCATCTTCTGCTTGTTGCATGTCGCGCACCAGCTACGGAAGAAGCAGTCATATCTAGGCTAGAGAGGCAGTCAAGGGGACGCAGAGGAAGAGAAGGAATAAGGAATAACATGCTGAGTTGAGCGAGGATTCTTCACTGTTGCTACAATAGAGTACATTGTGACTGTAGTAGCCATAGGTAGGTCCTGCGTGAGTAGAACAGTCGCTCGATGTGGATAGTTCGCTAGATCTTGCGAAGAAGATGATGCCGCAATCATGCACCTTGTCAGAACATCGCGATGGAAGGTACCGTGCTGCCAAGTTGGCATAATGCTGGTCCTTCTCTATCGAAGAACCTAACATATGCCGACTCGTAACATCACCCTTGAAGACTGCAATGTGTTGATGCCGTACGAATAAAGATGTTCCATTGAAATTGGCATCTTGAGTAGTCTGGTTTTGGTAGCCGTGTGGCATGTGTGGCAGACGTGGGAGATCGGCAGAGCGCATATTGGACGAGACATCGACAATGCTAATCGCTAGGCCGTAGTCGAGACGCTTGCTGCTCCAATACGGTAAATAGTGGCTAGACAGTATCGTCATGCTATCTGTTAGCATTTCGCCCCTGCTTATCATGATTCTTACAAAGACCCAATGCGTTCGCTTTGGATTCGTGCCTGCCGAGACCCGACTTGAATAAGTCACATCGTCCGCAGGTCTCTCGGCGATCGTATTACCAGCCAACATGCTCAGTACTGACAGTGTCACCGACTCGACGTTCTGCACGGGCGACCAAGCAGGCGCATATAGTAAGTCAAGACAAATATGTCCATTTGTGTAAATGTGAGGGTGTAGAGGGATAGTGTAGTTCGATGGCTCCATAACAGCAGAAGCAGAATGTTCAGCATCGTCATCGATAGCGATAGGCTCTGCTTCTGAGCCCGTAGCAGCTGCAGAGCGCACAATCTTGTTTCGCCGGCCTGGCAGAAAGACGACTTCAGGCGAGTCAATCGGGTAGGTCAATGGGAACTTGAAGCGCAGCATGAATACCTGCCCTTTATAGATGGAATGATTCGGCACAGTCATCTCCATATGCCATTCATCGAGTGCAGCATCAGAAGATAGCGGCAAAAGATGAAACGAGTGTTGGGATGCTTTAGTTTGCAAGCCCTTGAGCTCTTTCTGCAAGCGCTTGGTGCGCAATGTAGACATGAGTGAAGTTAAGCAAAAGCCTTTCAGGAGCAAGTCATGAGCAATGTCAAGTTTATAAAGAATGGTCTTAATTGATGGTGCTTGTCGCAGCTTGATCGAATTTCATCTTCAGTGGCCAAAATCAATTTACTGGACACAGTATCAAGATGGCTATGGCAACGCTAATCTCGGGCCTGGCGCGTTGTCATGGTCCGCTCGTTAGCCTGGTGTTCCATAATGAGCTGTTTGTGCACAGCTTGCCGCTGCAACGCCCTCGCTGCCGTTTCCTTTTTCGCCTGACCCCGATGCACACGCTTTTCAAGTGCATGCCAAGCACCTTTCCACCGTTGCAATAGTTTGAGAGAATGTTGTAGAAGCGCCTGACGCTCTGCTGAGTCTTGCGTGTGATCACAAGCCGCGAGTGCGCGCAGGGTGTTTGAGCCTGTACTGCTTGCTTCGCTGACGATGCTTCTGGCATCTTCGTCTAGCGTTTCACCTGCAACAGACTCGACAGTTTGAGCGTCTGCCGAGTGTGGCTGAGCGACGCTAGACGACAAGTCTGACAAGTCTGAGGAAGCTGCACTGGCTGCTCGTCGCGGTGCTGATCCGCTTGCCGTGTCTAGTGCATGCAGCGCGCGCAGCGTCAATGATTCCACTGTACCACCCTCAGCTTGCTTGACTGATGCAGTGCTGGAGTCTGCGCCAACAGATGTAGAAGCGCTCATATCTTCTTCTGGCTGTTCTTCATACCCTTCGCGCATTTCATGCTGCAGACTGCGCGCTTGTGAACGGCTCAGCTGATGAAGATCTTCGTCATCAACATGAGATTCTGCGTTCCGCGTGCGACGACTGGCGCGCCTTGTGTGGACTGATGCTTGACTAGATGATCGCGCCTGGACCGATGGGCGCGTTTGGACAGGCGCTCGGCGAGTCAACCGAGAGCCAGCCATGCAAGTAATGCTCACCAGCGGCCACAGCCGCTCTACGCGACAATCGACAGCGTCTCGCAAGCTGTCTTTCCCAGCAGACGACCGGAATGCATCATGCAAGTGATTAACGCCAAGTTTCATCGCAGTCACATTTTCAAGCTTGGAGCTTGCCGAATGCCTCAGAAGCTGCATCCATACCTGAGAAACGACGAGCCAGCTGTTGCATGCCGCTGGGCAAGACACGCATGATGCCCATAAAACGACCGTAGAGTGGCATGGCGAATTCGCCCTTATGCCGACACTCAATATGATACGCAATGATGGCTGCCACTTTCGCCAAGTCTGCAGAAGGGGCAAGGAACGTGTTCGGTGGATCCAGTTTGGCGAACATAGAGTCTGACATTTGGCCTGGCAGGAGAAGCGTTGTCGCGAGGTTGCTGTACGGGCCCACTTCAGCAGTGAGCGACTCATGAAATGAGATGACGGCTGCTTTGCTTGCTGTATATGTAGAAAGAGAATGACCTCCAATGTAGCCCAAAGTGGAGCCTACCGTGAGCCAGTGGCCACCATGTTTGAGCATATCAGGTAGAAACGCCTGAGCAAGGATGAACTGGGCCGTGAAGTTCACGTCGAGAGTGCGTTGAACATCGGCGATAGGGGTCTCAAGGATTGTCCCTGGCCTGACAATACCAGCATTGCTGATAAGTACGGTAGGAACGCCCACTTGCTCTTTGATCAGGCGAGCAGTCCGTTCGACGGCTTGAACATTGCTGACATCGCATTCATAATAGTCAGTCCAGCCACCATTATTGACCACATCGAGACCAATTACTCGAGCACCTCTCTCGCGAAGAGTCTTTTGTATATAGAAGCCGAGACCTGCAGCGCTCCCTGTCACGACGATAACCTCCTTCGACCAGTCGATCTTAAACTCGGTTGGCCACAATGAGGAACTTCCGCGGAAATAGTAGTCGACCATACGAGATCTCTTATTAGCTTTGCATTTCAGCTGGACATAGTAAGTACAAAGTACATGCCATTGCAATGATGCTGATCCAGAAGAAGACTCGCTCGACTCGTTCATATTGTAGATAAGCAAAAAGCATTCTCGCAACATTGCTCCATAGCGGAGAAAAGCAGGAAGATGTAAGAGCTTCCCAGAAAGTATCGATGTTGAAGCCTCTTTTTACTGCCAGCATGACTGGGAATTATGCTTTCCACCGTACGCGCTAACTAGAACTTGGCCTACAAAATCCAGATGGGTTGCACCACATGAAGATACAATTGTACTATTCGTGTACCTGCTCGAATGTCGGTCGCTGAAAGCAAGTTAATCATCAAGTCTGAGCTCGTCTATCATAGTGGTGGGACGACAGAACAGAGATGACTGTCAGGCAAAATCGCCGTCCATGCATATTCACTCTTTGCAAAGCACAGCCGTCATGGTCAATAATGAGTGAGACCTCAAGAACTCATCTACGATACTGTCATACCTCATCACATTTGAATACTCATCAATCGCTCCAATCATCAACTTCCTCTTCCCTTTCGCGCTCTGCAGCTACTTGTCCAGCACGTTTCCGTGAACGCCGAACATCATCCTCTGTGAGAGCACCAAGACCGACAGTCAAGCGTTCCAGATCGGCCAGCGTCGTGGTCGGCTTGAGTCCGACGAATTGCTCCTTCATGTCGCCGTCGTGATACACTAGAATGGTAGGCACGGCTTGATCAGGGTAATTCTCCATGGCTTGGTCAGAGATGATGGCGCACACCTTGATAGAGCCATGTCGAGCGCTAAACTCCTCAAGAACAGGCCGCAATTTCTTGGAGGCAGTCAAGTAGTCTTTGTACAAGAAGACGAAAACCCAATGCCGTTGAGATGCTTCTGTGACTTCACGCGTATATTCTCCCTTTGTGATTGGTATGAGACTGCCGAAGACGTTGCGCTGAGCCGTTTCCTGCATCTCCTTCATGCGTCGCGCCTTGTATTCCATGATGATGGCATCGTCTTCGTCATCTGCAAGCTCGTCTAGTTCTTCCAGTTCGAGATCATCAAGTCTTGAGTCGTATTGCAGTTGCCGCGCTTCTGCAAGTATCTCTTCGCGTCCCTCATCTGGGTCTTTCGGCTTTTCTGGAATGATTTTATGCGCGCGCAGGATGTCATTCCATTCTGTATCTTCTGTTTCGTCCACCTCAACATTCATGCCCATTCCCGGCGGCATCCCTGCCATCATGCCATCCATCTCTCGCTTTCTTGAAGCCTAGCAATTCACCCTAGGCCTTCTCTGGTACCTGATGTTGTTGAATTTTGTCACTTTTTTGATCTTTCTTGGCTTCAACACCCCAAAGAAGCACAAAAAGGTCGCTCAAAGGCCATTAGATACAGTGAGCTAGGGCAAGATGGCATCCTGGGCAGACATCTTGGCGGGTCAGTCACTATCACATCTCCCAGCAGACTTCGTCACTCCATCACCGCCAAAAAATGTCGAATCTGTTCTATCGACTGAGCATGCGACCGATACAGACCGATTGCTTGCAGCCTTCTTTCTCCTGGTATCAAAATTGACTGGTGACACCGACATTTCTGTTGGTACAAACGATCGGGAAGGTAATTACTATGTTTTGAGGTTGCAGCTGAAGCTGGATGCTACGTTTGATGAGCTTGTGCGGCAGATGCAAGCGAAGAAGGCTGAATTTGAACCGCTAGCGGCGTCATTCAAAACAAATGGACCTTCGTGTCATGTGAGGTTCATGACCAGCAGCGCGACTGCACTACAAGGCTCTTCAGATCTCGATATCGATCTCACTCTTTTCTGCAACGGCAAACAAGTGCAAGCATCCTACAATTCTTTGCTCTTTTCATCTGTGCGCATCAACATGCTACTCAATCAAGTCAAGCTGCTCGCTTCAACGACGAGTAGCGAACAAATAGGGCAGCTGAGCATTATTGATCAAGAGCAGTCTGCTATTCTGCCATACCCATCAAGGGATCTACACTGGAATCAGTTTCGTGGACCGATATCGACTATCTTCAGCGAGAATGCAGCCAAGCATCCTGAACGTGCTTGTGTGATCGTATCGCAGGCTAGTGGCGAAGATCTTGTGTTCAGCTATGACCAGATTCACAAGCGTTCCAACGCGCTAGCGCAGCATCTCATTGCTAGTGGCATCAAGAAAGGCGATGTCGTGGTTCTATATGCCTATCGCGGCGTAGATCTCGTTGTGGGCGTAATGGGTATCTTGAAGGCTGGTGCAACATTTTCCGTCATCGATCCTGCTTATCCTGTTGAACGGCAGTGCATCTATCTCTCTGTGGCACGACCAGCAGGTCTTGTTGTTCTGCAAAAGGCCGGTGTATTGAGCGATCATGTCCGGAATTGGATTACTGACAACTTGACACTGAAGGTGGACGTTGCCGATTTTGCCATCAGTGATGACGGCACTACGCTGCATGGTATTCCAGCGGACGTCCCGATCGAAAATACTGGCGTTGAAATTGGCCCTGATGATATCCCTACGCTATCCTTCACATCAGGGTCTGAAGGCGTGCCCAAAGGTGTCCGTGGTAGGCACTTTTCATTGACCTATTACTTCCCATGGATGGCGCAACATTTTGGCTTATCAGAATCTGATCGCTTCACGATGCTTTCTGGTATCGCACACGATCCTATACAGCGCGACATTTTCACCCCTTTGTTCCTCGGTGCATGTCTAGTTGTTCCGACTGGAGACGATATTGGTACACCCGGACGTCTAGCAGAATGGTGTGCGGCAAAGGAGGTGACAGTGACGCATCTCACGCCCGCAATGGGTCAATTGCTTTCTTCGCAAGTTGCTGCTGGTGTGCAAATACGGACGCTGCGGAATGCATTCTTCGTCGGCGATGTCTTGACGAAGCGTGATGTGAAGCGTCTACAAGGTCTAGCGAGATCTGTTGACATCATCAACATGTACGGCACGACAGAGACACAACGGGCTGTGTCCTTTTATCGCATCCCTAGTGTCGACAAGGATCCTCGCTTTCTTGCAAATTTCAAGGATGTCATGCCAGCTGGTCAAGGTATGCAAGATGTACAATTGCTGGTTGTGTCTCGAGACGGCAGTCGGCAGCTTTGTGGCGTTGGTCAAGTGGGCGAGATCTATGTGCGGGCTGCAGGTCTTGCTGAAGGCTACCTGAGTCTTGAGGAGATGACTGCGAAGAAATTTGTCTCAAACTGGTTCGTCAAGGAAGATGCATGGAGTGCACTGCAGTATAATGGTACTGGAACCTGGAAAGGAGCGAGGGATCGTCTTTACCGCAGTGGTGACTTAGGTCGTTATTTGCCGGATGGAAATGTCGAATGCAGTGGTCGTGCCGATGATCAAGTCAAGATTCGCGGATTTCGCATCGAGCTTGGCGAAATTGATACGCACTTGTCAAGACACCCGCTCGTACGCGAAAATGTCACCCTACTACGGCGCAACAAGGATGAAGAGCCAACGCTTGTCTCATACTTTGTGCCGGACCAGAAGCCTGAACTGCAAAACTTTGTGACTGAACAGACCGATTCAACATTGAGGAGGCTGACCGTACTGATCAGTGGCAGTGGGAGCAACTTACAAGCGCTTATTGACGCGACGACATCTGGCGTGTTGAAAGGCAAAGCTATCATCTCATGTGTCATTTCGAATCGCAAGAACGCATTCGGCCTTGAGCGGGCCAAGAAAGCCGGCATCAAGACGAAGATATGGTCGCTTGCTGCTTCCCGCAAGATACACGGCGATTCTCGGGAAAAGTACGATACCGAGCTCGCTCGACTTATCTTGCAAGATGGCCGACCGGATCTTGTTGTTTGCGCGGGCTTCATGCACATTCTCTCGCCTGATTTCCTTGCGCCCATGTCTGCCCAGCGCGTAGAATGCATCAACTTGCATCCCGCGCTGCCTGGACAATTCAATGGTGCGCATGCTATTGAACGCGCTTTTGAGGCATTCCAACAGGGTAAGATTGACAAGACGGGCATCATGATCCATAAAGTCATTACTGAGGTGGATATGGGCGAGCCTATTTTGGTCAAGGAGATTTCATTCGAGACGATAGAGACGCTTGAGTCATTGGAGACAAAGATTCACGAAGCTGAGCATAAAGCGATTGTGGAAGCGACAGCGCAGG
The DNA here is from genome assembly GCA_003717255.1 of Protomyces gravidus. NCBI lineage: Eukaryota > Fungi > Ascomycota > Taphrinomycetes > Taphrinales > Protomycetaceae > Protomyces > Protomyces gravidus. The sequence goes on along the minus strand of QXDP01000259.1, from coordinate 7,940 downwards.
TTCTCGCTGCCATGCCTGCGGATCGCTTGGTACAACGGATGCAGCGCTACCAGCCGCTCGTCAAAGATATTCGCGACTACCTCAAAGGCAAGCTGGCAAGTTATGCAGTACCAACAGTGTATGTGCCTATGGAGAAAATGCCACTCAATCCCAATGGCAAAGTCGACAAGCCGGCACTCCCATACCCAGACACAGCACAACAGCAAGCAGTCTCACAAAAGCCATCAGACGACATGGACGCAACACAGCAGACTCTGCATAATATTTGGCGCGAAATATTGCCGCATGCGCCGGGAAGTATTGCGCTTGGTGACAACTTTTTCGACCTGGGCGGACATTCAATCCTTGCCACGCGCCTCATCTTCAAGCTACGGCAAGCTTTTGTGCTTGATAATGTGCCCTTGGGTCTTATATTCAAGGAGCCTACCATTGGCGGACTCGCCAAAGAGATCGAAAAGCTTAAAGCTGGCGAGGCAAGCATATCAAAGGATGGCGAGCCAAGTCAGAATGAGCCCGACTACGCCGAAGACGCCAACTCCCTGATGCAAACGCACCTTGCCAAATCGTACAGCAGGCGCGCCGCGTTCAATGCAGATGAGCAGTTGACTATCTTTGTTACTGGCGGTACTGGCTTCTTGGGCGCATTTTTGATTCGCGACCTGTTGCAGCGTAAGGGAACGCAAGTCATCGTGCATGTCCGAGCAAAGGACGAGGCTGCAGCAATGAGCCGATTGATTGCAAATCTTGAGGGTCACGGCTGCTTCAAAGAGGACTATCGTTCACGCTTGAGTGTTGTTGTCGGTGATCTTGCTCAAGATCGCCTCGGTCTGTCTGAGCAATCCTGGAATAATGTTTGCGAGCAAGCGGATGCTGTGATTCACAATGGTGCTGTTGTGCATTGGGTGTTTCCTTATGCCCAAATGCGCGCTGCAAATGTCCTCGGTACCCTTTCAGCGATTGCTCTATGCGAGCAAGGCAAGGAGAAGACCTTCACTTTTGTGTCTTCGACTTCGGTGCTCGATACAGAGTACTTTGTGCGCGAATCGGACAGGCTTGTCGCTCTTGGTCAAGACGGCATCCTGGAATCTGATGATTTGCAAGGTTCGGCAAAAGGACTCGGTACTGGCTATGGACAGAGCAAATGGGTTGGCGAGGCTCTCACGCGCGAAGCCGGTCGTCGTGGTTTGTCTGGATGTGTTGTACGGCCTGGCTACATCGTTGGCGATTCCGTCTCGGGTGTGACCAATACGGACGACTTTTTGATTCGCTTGGTCAAGGGATGCATCCAGGTGGGTGCTTACCCCAACATCCACAACCCGGTCAATATGGTACCCGTGGATCATGTGGCGCGTGTTGTCGCTGCATGTGCGCTCAATCCACCTACTGACCAGCTATCTGTTGCGCATGTTACTGGTCATCCACGCTCACGGTTTGCAGATTTTTTGGGTCTATTATCCCGCTTTGGCTTCAACGTTCAGCAGCAAGACTACTTACAGTGGAAGATTGCACTCGAGGCGCATGTGGAGGCAAGTAAGGAGAATGCACTTTATCCGCTCCTTCACTTCGTGACGGAAGACTTGCCCTCCAGTACGAAAGCACCAGAAATGGATGATCGGAATGCGCGAGAGGCGTTGAAGAAGGATATACGGTATACGGGCGAAGATGTGAGTGCTGGTCGTGGTGTACAAGAGGCGGAAATGGGTGTCGCTTTGGCGTTCCTTGTTCAAATTGGCTTCCTCCAGCCTCCTACGCAGGACGGTCAAGCATTGCCAGATGTCAAGGTCCTTGATGCTGTTAAGAGCAAATTCAGCAGCTCTGGCGGTCGTGGCTCTGCGCATTGATGTGGATGAGAATGCATGAGATCTTGATAGAACATCTACTTGTCTACTTTCGGCTTCTTGGTGCCGTACTTACTGCGAGCCTTCACTCGATTCGCGACACCGCCGAGATCATTGGATCCTCGAACGATATGGTACCGTACACCTGGTAAATCCTGTACACGTCCCCCGCGAACCAATACGACTGAATGTTCTTGGCAATTGTGCCCTTCCCCGGGTATATAAGCAATCACGAATTTGCCAGTTGATAGCTTGACACGCGCTACCTTGCGTACAGCCGAATTGGGCTTTTTCGGTTTTGTCTAGTATCAGCATCATCCTGTTCCATACTGATCGATCGTACAGTATAGACTTTATTGCAAACGCCCTTTTTGAATGGATTGCTGAGTAGATTCGGAGAAGGCCGTTTAATCAGGACTTCATGCCGCCGCGCACCTTTCATGATCTGGTTGAGTGTGGCTTTTGTACGTTGTTGGAGGGGTTGTGCGATCGGCCCTGTCCGTACTGACAAGGCGCTGAACTGTCTGAGTAGCGAGAACATTGCCTGCTTCTTGTACTGGCTTTCGGGTAGAGCTAGTATTATGCAGTTGATCGTTGATGTCGTGCGATCCTTTGCGACTTTTTTGCTTCACTTTCATCAACTCAAACAACTCCATACGTCAAAAGGCGACAGGGACTAGATGGCCTCTCTGTACAAGCTACAAGCCAAGAAGGGCTCCAAGCGGTCTGCTGAGGACGACGAAGAAGGAGGTTTCAAAGGCGTGAAGCAAAAAGTCCTAATCTTGTCATCGCGCGGCATTACAGCGAGGCATCGCTTTCTTATCAATGACTTGACGGCGCTTTTTCCGCATTCAAAAAAGGATACGAAGCTCGATACGAAGCAGAAGCTTTTTCAATTAAACGAAGTGGCAGAGCTGTATAATTGCAACAATATCATGTTTTTCGAGGCGAGGAAACACCAGGATCTATACGTATGGTTGGCAAAGCCGCCCAATGGACCATCTTTCAAGCTGCATATCCACAACCTGCACACGATGGATGAGCTCAACTTGACTGGCAATTGTCTGAAGGGATCTAGACCGATATTGAGCTTTGACAGCACTTTCCAATCGAAGCCGCATTTTGCAGTGCTGCAAGAATTATTGCAGCATCAATTTGGTGTACCGAAAGGAGCTCGACGCAGCAAGCCTTTTGTGGATCACATCTTGACACTGACGATTGCCGACAATAAGATTTGGTTCCGCAATTACCAGATTGCTGAAACGCAGGCGAAAGACGTTGTGCTTGAAGATGGCAGTAAACGCAAAGCAGGGAAGGGTGAGACGGAAATCGAGCTGATTGAAGTGGGCCCACGATTCTGCATGACGCTGATTTGTGTGCTCGAGGGGAGTTTCGGTGGTCCACTCATTTATGAGAATAAAGAGTATGTATCACCGAATGTGGTGCGTCGATTGCAGCGACAGGAAAAGGCAGAGACGTACAAGTCGCGCCGAGTGCAGGAAAGCGACTTGAGGCAGAAGAAGGTGTTGAGCAGGCGTGACAAGAGTGAGCTCGACAACGATGTCCTGTTCAAGTAGAACTAGGTGGTCCAGCCTGTTGTTGGATAGCGTGGATCGTAGGCATCATCGTGTTCCTGTACTTCTTGAGCAGCACCTGCTAATGTGGTCGTTGATGCCTGTGCTGCATCTGGCACGGCTTCAGGGGCAGCACGCTCGAAAGCACTCTTGAAGCCGCTTGTCTTCTTCTTTTGTGCAGTATTAGGTGCAAGAGGCAGTACTTTGAGCATGCCATTGTCTTGTGACTGTGCTGGAGCAGGAGCCGTCCGAGCATGTACCTGACGCAGACCACGACGCCGCTCGTTGTGCAGATGATCGTAGCTGACGAGATGGGCATCTAGCTCATTGATGCGTGCATAGCTCTTCTTGCACAAGTCGCATGTGAATGGGTTTTTGATGCGAGCGAGGGACATGATGATTTAGTCAATGTTGAGCATGTCTCTTGTACTCTTCAATACAGTACTATCTAGCTAGGGCACAGCAGCAGCTGCAGTATGTACATGGCCAGACTCCATTTCGCGTTTCAATTTCGCGCCCAGCGATATTGATTATGTCAGCAGGAGTAATAGAAACAGAAGAAATAGGCTATATACACATTACAACACATCGATACAACTCAATCTCATCTATTCCTGTCTATCCCAGCACTATACTACTAATATACGCTGTGTCTATTGTGTGACTGCTCTTTTGCATGTGGTTCGGCTCCCTTCTATCCCATTCCGCTGAATCTGATTGGCTCCCCGCACTGACCCATTCCCCAGGAAAGAAGAAAGCAGCAGGAATCAAACCTTGGAAGAGAAAAGAAGAAGAATCCTTGACCTACAACCAACTCCTACATTCCAACCTTGACATCGATTGAGCATGTCTCTCTCTCCTAACCACGTTATCGTCGTTGGCGGCGCACTCGCAGGTCTATCAGCTGCCCACACAATCATCGAGCAAGGCGGATCAGTCCTCGTGCTCGACAAGAATGGCTTCTTCGGTGGCAACAGTACAAAGGCAACTTCAGGCATCAACGGCGCATTGACTCGTACACAGACAAAGCTCAAGATCCCAGACTCAGCAGAGCTCTTCTTCAATGATACCGTCAAGTCGGCGCGTGATCTCGCTCGTCCAGACCTCATCAAAGTCCTCACCTACCAGTCTGCTTCAGGTGTCGAGTGGCTCCAGGACAAATTCGGTCTGGGTCTCGACCAGACTGCACGTCTCGGTGGACATTCGGAAGTCCGCACACACCGTTCCAACACGGAAATGTTCCCGGGCATGGAAATCACCTATGCTCTCATGGAAAAGATGGAGGATCTCGCCGAGCAGATGCCAGAGCGCGTCAAAATCATCAAAAAGGCACGCGTCACGTCTCTCATCAAGGACGGAGACAAGGTCGTTGGTGTCGAGTATGAATTCAAGGGCAAGCCTTACAAGGACTTTGGACCTGTCGTGCTCGCTACTGGTGGTTACGCCGCAGACTTTGGCAGCAATTCGCTGCTTGAGAAGCACAGGCCAGAACTCATGGGTCTCTCCACCACAAACGGCAACCACTGCACCGGTGACGGACACAAGATGATTATGTCGATTGGCGGCAAAGCCATTGACATGGAGAAAGTTCAGGTCCACCCAACAGGTCTCGTCGACCCAAGCGACCCAAAGGCCAAGGTCAAGTTCCTCGCCGCCGAAGCACTGCGTGGATCAGGTGGTATCCTGCTCGATGCCAACGGAGACCGATTCTGTGATGAGCTCGGTCACCGTGACTATGTCACAGGCATGATGAACAAGAACAAGTTCCCCATCCGTCTCATCCTCAACGGCAAATCTACAAAGGCTATCGAGTGGCACTGCAAGCACTACACTGAGCGTCGTCTCATGAAGAAATTCACCTCAGGTGCTGATGTCGCCAAGGAGATTGGCTGCTCAAAGGAGCACCTCGCAGAGACGTTCCGCAAGTACAGCGACATTGCCGCCGGTAAGGAAAAGGATCCCTGGAACAAGCGATTCTTCCACAATGCACCGTACTCGATCGACGATGATCTCTGGCACGTCGCATTGATGGAGCCTGTGCTTCACTACACCATGGGTGGTGTCGAGATCAACGACAAGTCTGAGGTGATTGCTGAGAATGGCAAGCCCATCGACGGTCTCTTTGCCTGCGGTGAGCTTGCTGGAGGTGTGCACGGCGCCAACCGTCTCGGTGGTTCTTCCCTCCTGGGTTGTGTCGTCTTTGGTCGTGTCGCAGGCGCATCCGCATCCTCCGCTTTGCTCCAGAAGTTGTCGTCTGGACAGTCTGCTTCCGCACGTTTGGGACAAATCTCAAACCACATCAATTTGTCGATTGACCCAAACACCAAGTCCATCAACATTTCATTCGCTGATGGCGCAGCTGCTGTGTCTGGCCAGCAGCAACAGGCTGCTCAGCCTCAGGGACAGACTGACGCTGTGACGCCCGCTGTGTCTGACAAGGCTGAAGCCAAGGCATCGACAGATAAAGTCTACAGTCTCGATGAAGTCGCCAAGCACAAGTCAAAGGACGATGTCTGGCTTGCCGTACGTGGTAAAGTCTTGGATGTGACGGAATTCCTTGAGGATCACCCAGGTGGTGTGCAGTCTCTTATGTTGCAGGCTGGAAGGGAGTGTACCGAGGCATTTGAGATGATGCATGCGCCTGGTACCCTTGAAAAGCATGCTTCGCACTGCATCATTGGAACCTACAAGGAGTAGGCTTGCTCGTACATTTCAGCAGTGAACTGTGCCTTCTCGTAGCTGTTTAGGGCTCGTTATGTTCGTCTTGTAGAGATTCTTTCGTCGTTTTCTTCTTCGCTCTCTTTTTCGTTGCAAGCAATGTCAGTCGGAAGCAATTTTTGGCGCCAAATTTTGGGTGCCCCTGAAAATCACCCGGCGCCAGCCAGCCGACTATCGCTAGCGGCTCGCAGATTAGCAGAAAGACGACCTCAATCTGCACTGAGATCTTATAGAATGATAATGTCGTGACCAGGCTAATCAAAATCGTTGGGCAAACGCATAAAAAAGCGTCTCTTGCCATGCAAATCAGACTCGTCAACCGTGTGAAGCAGGCTTTGGCAAGGGGCAGTTCTATCGTGGATCAAGCTTCTTCACATCCCAGAGGCTAAGTTGTCTTCTGAACCTATCATTGAAAATTGCTATCTCAACAACTTCAGATGCACTATACGGAGTTTTATGCCCACCTCGTAGACTCGCCAAGCAACGTACCCTGTTAATCTCAACATGTACTTCTGCGTACAAGATGGATAGGTTTGTACTGACAAGCAGTCTCTTTAGTCTACATAGCGCAGATGCATCAGAGTATCATGATTGCCAACCTCTTGTTCAGCTCGGCCACGGCCGTCAATATTAAACGCAAATGCGCAAAAAGCATCACGTTCAATCTCACCGAGCAAGGATATGTGGATAAGCACAATCGCTTGTACGCTTTCCGCTATCGAAGTTGCCGATAGGCCTTTGCTTGTAGCACACTGAATCGTGACCGGCCCTGCACGCTACCGAAGCGTACTGGCCTTTCATAGCCGAATATGGCTCAGTCCTACTATTGCGACTTGATTTCGTATTCGGGTGCTTGATGCTTGCAATGGCAAAGGAACCTTCTGAAAGTGCAGCTCCAAACGCATGAGGGTAGTCTCTCTCCTGACAGCTGAGCACAAGCAGAATTACTGCAGCAGGCGTGAGAGCTTGCAGTGCCATGCTGCACGAGTGGCTATACCCGAAAATCGGATGAGGCAGCCATGCCAGACCTTCTGCGACTGCAGCGCTGGCATTCTACCCTTTGCCCTGCAGACACTTATCTACACTCTGTAGTCTTGACAACTCGATCGTCGTCTTCAAAAGCTCGCGAAAGTGTAGTGCATGAGCGAGTGTCCGCGCCAGGAGGCTGCAAAAGACAGGAGACTAAAATGAAGACCCAGATGGTTGACCTGAAAATCATGCAGGAACGAAACACTCACGGAACAAGCTTCACAGCCATCAAGCTTACGTTCTGTTCCTATGTTCTGAACAGCTAGACTTTGCGATCACTTCCCAAACGTTTGATCGGTCTGTCCGTTTTGGTTTGCCCTGACGATCTTTTCTGGAAAGCTCAGCGAAACTCTTTGACCTCGAGTATTCGTCATATGCATCCGCTATAGAAATAGGGTCCAGCACCTGTCTTTCCTCACGGACCTAGCAGGACAGACTCCCGTAAATATCGGGGGAAAGCCGATGATTCAGGGGCATCTTGTTGCAATGGCTCCTTTTGGAAGCCAGCGCTGCAGCACATGAACCTTACAGCTTTTTTTGTTAGAAAATAGGGAGTGCTGTGAGGAGGTATCAGGAGCGATGAGCAGTCACGGGCTACTATATAGGGGGAAGTGCAGACGTGGCATGTTCGGGGAGAACCATACCTACTAGTTATTAACAGGTTATGAGCCGTGGCGCTATGCCGAGTGTGCATTGCAGCCCGATGGCTGAGGAAGACATCCTCTTCCGCGGAGACCAGCAAGTCTCATGTCAGTTCTTTCAAAAGTTGCAGACTGCGGCC
>QXDP01000258.1:0-24789 GCA_003717255.1 Protomyces gravidus | reverse complement strand
GAGAATTCAGCTCAAGGAGGAATGCACATGTGGCCGAAATGGTGTGCTCATGTAGCCTTGCATGGACTTGGAGCTAGGGGAAGTGTTAGAAATTGAGGTTCATAAGCTCCTGAGTCATGCAAGTAGAAATCCGCGCTTTTAGCCCAACTGGTTTTCTAACAGATCCAGTGCGCTAAGGAGGGCAGCAACCTTGGAAGTCTCTGCGTCATGCTTGGCTTCCAGGAAGAGTAATAGGGCACGCAGGTCGGCCACCGGGATCATGGCTACGAAAGCAAACAGCGACATGAATCATGATTAGCAAATGTGCCTATCGTATTGCTGGCCATACAGCAAGGTCGCAGAATTTGCTTGGGGGGAGGAAGTAGCATGCTCTGGCTGCCGCTGGCCTGAGGATTGATGAATGATGACTAAAGACGCTCCGTGCTCAGAATGCCAGCGTTGTAATTGTCAAGCGCTTTGAAATCAAATCTGGAATCGGACCAGCTCAAATGCCGGGCGGACTGAAAAATTTCCTGCGATGTGCGGCTGCCTTGCTGGATTATTAATGGCATAGCACAAGGCCACCTGCTCAGCAGAAGGGAGTACACAGAGCAGATGCTGTAGCCAACAAGATGTAATGCTTGTAGTACTACGAGAATGAATAGCAGTGATGCAAATTCCGCCATGATGCCCCTGCATGTGCCATACACCTGTTACCTGCAGCTGCTTAGCCCTTCTTGGCAAAACGACTTTTTTGAGTGCGCGCGCGCTTGTCGATCGGATCTTTTTTGCTTTGAAATGCCGAAACAGATGCGCATGTATAACAAGCCATGAGGGGCCCTCTCTCTTGACCTTATCCATACACCACAGCAGTCATACAAGGAGGCAGGCTTGCTTCCTATCATTCTACTGCAACAGCACAAGCAACAGGGCCGCATTCGTTCTTATACCTATTCACTTTCTCGACACAATGGAACAGCTGTCAGTCATGCGCACCATGCTGCTGCTCAGTACAACTCATCGCAAGCTCTATCTAGAAGAGCCCATTGCAGATTCTAGCAGCCCACTCAAGGCCTTGCAATTGGCGCAAATGGCCGTCAAACTCAACCACCATCTGCATGACGAGGAAAGAGCCAGGGACCGCCCAGTCTCGCACTCGAGTTGGCGCTCACATCGCAGCCATCTGCAAGAGACTATCATCGCCGAGTCTGAGGACGAGGAAGATGAGGAGGATATCAACTGGGCCCACGGCCTCGCTCAGATGGAGTCTGCCATCGAAGTTGGAACAGCGCAACGCGAAGAGCGCGACTCAGTCATTGAGCTTCTCGACGACAAAGAGTCAGAAAAAACATCAAATGATACACAAGCATTTAGTGCATCAGCGTATGAAATGGAATACGAGGATTTTGACGACGATGATATGCCAATGCTCTCTCGACAGACGAGCAATGTTTTCAATGGCTCGAGCTCGTCGTCCACCGACGACGAGGAAGAAGAGTCAGAGACAGAATACGTGGAATCATTCGAAAGCGAAGATGGTGCAGTCGATCACGACAAGGATGAAGCTGAGCGCGTCAAGCAACATTTCTACCAGAGATGTAGCGTGCCAGTCTCAGCCTTCCAGCTTTCCGCACACGGCGAGCAACAATACCGACCGGCGATACTGCACGCGGCGCCGCTCATGGCAGCTGCTGTCGCATAGCGCATCGGCAAGCATCTTAACGACTTTTCTTTTGATGACCAATGAATTTCTGCAGTGGCAAGCGCATCTTTTATATTGAGCATCTTTTATATTGAGCATATAGCAGGGCTGTGCCCATCTCCCCACCCATACACAATCGTTACTTATCTGCCTCTTCTCTACCACCACTTGAGTGTTGCGACATGAAAGTCATCGTTCTCCCACCGCTTAGTCTTGAGTTCATGCTCCATAAACAAGGTAAAGTCTGCGAAAAAGGCTTCAAACACTAATACGCTCGTGATTTCCCTCTTGTCGACGCCCTCGCACCAGTCGAGATGGCAGCGTACAAAGAGGTAGCTAAAGAGCTCATCTGAAAAAGCTGCAACGCCTTCAGTAGGGTTGCGCAAGGCAGCTTGCAGACAGTGCCGTTGAAGCAATCCTCGTTTGATCATCGATAGCAGCATAGAAGTGATGTGTATCGCACACAATGCGAATGGGTACCACGGGCCTTCGCTCGTCGTGGCTGCGGTGCCTGATTCGCGAATGATACGTGTTGCATAGATAGGATGCGCTTGGCAAAAATGCGCTAGATGTTGCAAGCCAAGAGCGCCTGTTGAACGAAAATCAGTGCTGGGATCTTCTCCCTGAAAACCAAGCGTTGGCCAGTGCTTTCCCAAGGAAGTCCAGTCAATGGCCGTGTTGTTAGCTCTCGACTCTTCGCGTTGCAGATCACGCGCCATGCGAACAAAGGTGTCCTTGTCTGCTTGCCAGGTACATCTTCGATCTGCTTGCTTAACGAGATTGCGGCATCCTCCATGCGCGGCTGTGATGATAGACAAAAAATCTGCAAAACGCTGCATGATACTTTGTCCTTGCAGCTTGCTAGGATTGTAGCAGCATTTGTACCAAAGGCGATTGCAAATTTCAGAAGGCTTCATGTCGCCTGGTGCTCTTAGAGAAGCATATTCTGCAGCGAGTGAAGTGTTTGTTGCCAGCTCTAGCTCTGTTTCATATATTAGATCAGTCTTCTTGAGAATGACTTCTCTGTCATGAGCCTCCTCCTTTGGCAGCTGGTCAAAGATGCGCGATAGGGTGTTTTGTTGTCCTAGAAGCATTCTGAAAAGAGCAATGAGCCTGTAGAGCTTGACAATAGACCAGCGAAAGCAGGCATCAAGTGCAGAGTAAGGCGCTTGCGTAGCTGCGGCGTAGACATGCTGCTGGAATGATTCAAAGAAGCTGACCTTGCGACGCATGTCTACATCAGGGTGTGGCAGCATAATGTGAGTGTCTAGAGCATTCGCAATTCTCCAGATAATAGCGTCGTCGTCGGGCAATTGTAGCATCTGTGTCAGAACTGCCGCCAGCACTACTCTTATAATCAGTCAAAATGTGCATGTTCTGCATGATAGGTGAAAAATTGTAGACTAGCACACTAGATGTATCTCTTACTGAACAATCTCATTCAGCTAATGTGACTGCTCTTTCTCTCCCATTTATAGTTGTCTGTGGCTGGGTGGGTGGTTCCACATGGGGCAATATTTAGCGATGCTTTATTCCCGATGCGTCCAGTGAGCGAGATGGAGAAACCGAACATCAAAAGGTCAGGTCACAAGCAAAAGCTTAGGAGAAGCAAGGTGACACAAGAAAGTCCATCGTTGCAGCTCAAAGAGTCACGTCAGCTGCAAGAGCTGTCTGGTCAGAGGCAAGAAGCAGGGAGGCCGGCCCATTGCGTCAACAACTTCTCCGTCTTTCTCTCTTCTTATTCTGTCGCATTCATCTTGTCTAGGGCCTGCGATTAAGGTCAGACACAGGTCGGCGCATCTGCTCATAGGCGCTACCAAAGGCAGCATGTTCAGCACAAAACAAGTGCGTGATGCGCTTCCTTTCACAGTGCAGGCCTATCAATTCACAGCCGGAGAGCTAGGCCTCAATGCAAGGAAACCGTGTCCAGGCAAGACCTACCTTGACACAAACGAGATCATCGTGCGGGTCTACAACGCGACCATCTCGGAGCAAGCAGGCTTCTGCGGCGAAGTCATTGCGATCGGAGATTACGTGGACACTTTTTCAGTCGGCGACTATGTCTTTGGCGGCAAACAACGGCCATCGCTACAGGCATACATCGTAGTCAAGTCGGAAGACCTGGCCGTTTTGCCTCCAAAGATGTCGCCAGCTGCAGCAGCACGTTTGTATGCAGCGACACCCATATACGCAGCATTGCAAAACCTCGAAATTGGCCAGCGAGTGGCCGTCCTAGGTGACATGACCGGCTTTGCAGTTCAGATAGCCGTTCAGAAAAAGTGTATCGTCACCTCGAGCGAAAAGAACGATGTCGGCGAGACGGCTGTCATTGAGTCAGATAACTTTCTCGAATACCTCAGTCAGCAAGCGAGTCCGTTCGATGTTATAGTCGATGCAACGGGCGATCTCGACTTGTATGACTACTGCGAGCAATTCACAACACCTACAGCCGAGTACATCTCCATCAACCCCGTCAATCCACTACAAGCGACAAAAGCACAGCTGCTCCCAGCTTTTCTTGGTGGAGGCACGCGCAAATTGACCGTCAGCAAGATGCCCACAGGAGAGAAAAAGACCTCCCTGCTGTACGCACTTGCGAAAGAAGTCCAATCTGGACAATTGCGCGTACTCGATCAGCGCATCGTCTCATTCGAAGCTGTGCTACAAGTCTATCCGGCAATTCGAGAAGTCACAGTCGTCAATGTGGTCAAGCAAAGCGACTTGACGCCGCCAGAGGATGAGCAGGAAGTGCCGCCACCAAGCGCGAAGGGCAAGGCGAAAGCTGTGCCCGCAGTCGTTAAGCCAAAACGATCACCTGTACAGAAGCGCAGGCCGCAAGTGGAAATTGCAGAGCAAGCTGCTTCGCCCAATAAAGACTATTCGCCTAGAAGACCATCGCGTCTGAAGGAGGCAATGCTTGCTGAGCAGACAAGCGAAAGCAGTCCCGAGCTGCGTGAGTCGGGTTTCATGTCAGGTCAGCAGCATCAAGCACTGCAAGATCTGCAAGATGATGAAGCAGTCGAACACACTTCAGAAAAGGATTTGGTTGATCACAAGACGCCTGAGCGAAAGAAAGGAGGCGATGTGTGGCCGAGACGTGCAACCCGGCAAGACGAGTATGAGCTGACCGAGATGAAAGACCAGCCAGGCACGCTTCTCTTCGATTCGGGCGATCATCATGATGCTCTAGAAGCGCCTGCCCTTTCCTTGCCGTCGAGAGACCCGGATGGTGAAGCAGAAGACGAGGCGGATTATGAGGATGTTGATGATGCAGACGATGAGATCGAGGAAGAGGACAATGAAGCTGAACATGAAAAGTCAGCTGCGCTACGAGAAGCTGAGGAAAAAATTGCTGCATTGCAGAGACAGATTGAGATGCTCTCACGCACGGAGCGTACCCAAGCACCAAATCAGAAAGTCACGACACGCAAGCTGAGCAAGGATTGTCGCACAAGCAAGGAGAATGACCGTCGATCTAGTAAAGAACATGACAGACGCACAAATAAAGAGCTTGACCGCCGTTCAAGCAAAGAAGAAGCACAAAAAGGCTCCGGCTTGGTTGTGAACACGGGATCGGCTCGGCGAGGGCCCCACGAGAAAAACAAGACACCTTCGCCAAAAGACTCCAGGCACAAAAAGACTATAAGGTATTCATCTAGCTCAGGCGAACGTCCACAACCTGTCGATAATCCAGATGTTCATGCAAACGAATCAGCGGACGAAGAAGAGTCGTCCAGACTAATCAATTAAGCACAGTCAATTTACATAATGCTACACATCAAGATGAATTCCCCATCATCGCTCGAACTTCTGCCACTTCGTCCTTGAGCCATTCGTCCTCTAGAAGCATATTCACCGAACAGCGCTTGGTCCTGCTCCGTAGTAAATTCGAGACTATACGCTTGGCGCCATCCCAAATACAGTCATACTCACCTGCATGCTTCAGAGTCACCCAGCGCCACTCGATCCGGCAGATGCGATGCAGCACCTTGCCCTTCATCCGATGTTCAAGGCCAGGAATAACATCGAATGGCAGTCGACCTTCAAGTAGGCTGTAGAAAATAATGCCGAGAGCCCAAGCGTCTGTGTGCCGTCCGTCGTAACGCTGGCCCATGATAATTTCTGGAGCTGCATAATCCTCACTCCCACAACGAGTTGATAATTCCGGCGCAGCAGGATCGATAAATCGTGCCAAGCCAAAGTCTGTAAGGGCAATCATCGGAGATGGAAGTGAATCGCTCCGTGCGAGCATAGAAAGAATCTCTTGCTGCGGAATGCGCATCAGAACATTCTCCAATTTGAGATCGCGGTGGACGATATTTTGCTCATGCAGATGAGCAACAGCGATGACCAGTTCGGCCATGATGCGTCTTACAAAATCGGCACGCGTCAGTGCCACTTTATGAGTAGATGCCAGATTGTATAAATCACCACCAGGATGAAACGGTAGCAGAAGCAGCGCACGCTCTCCCATCAAGCGATGGCCAAGCAGCGAGACAATCAGGGGATGATGAGTCTTTTGCAGGATTTCGATCTCCCGCTTGACAGTCGTGAATAGACGCGCAGGATCAACGTCTTCTTTTGATAAAAATTCGACGACCTTCAGGGCCGCCACCTGTCGTGCAACTTCATCCTGAACGAGCTCCACTCTGCTGAACGTGCCACCCCCTAGCGTACGCAATGCGCGAAACCGACGCATGACCGACTCTCCTTCGTATGATAGCTCATAAACTTGTTGCATGCTTTGTAGATGAAGCTGTCCGGTTACGTCCTCGACGCTTGCCGCTGTTGATTTCGCCGCTTGCTGAAGCGCTTTAAGCATATCCAGATCAAGTTTGTGGACCGTACTTTGCGACCGCTCTCTGCGTATAGGTGGAATTTCAAGGCTTGCAAGAGGTGGTTCTGTCAACTGCAAGGAAGCGTGTCGCACGCGCTCTTCGTTAATGAGATGTGTGAGCGCTTTCGAAGACGGAAAGCGTCGCTTTGCGCCGCCTGTCAGGGGTGATCCAGGCCGTAGGGGGCCTTCTTTGTGGCCCGGTTCCGCAGGAGATGGGCTATTCGGGAGGCTGCGCGCATTCAAGTCATGCCGTCTGATGCTCGACCGTCGCCGTGCGAGAAGATGAGCGCTCGATTCATTTGCGAGTCCAGGCGACGGCAGCTGCTCAAGATCACCCAAGTAGCTCATCTCAGGGCTCCTATTGACCAGCGCCACGAGAGAATCATTTGTGTCGGAACGTCGTATAGCGCCAGAATCAGATAGATGCAGCGCGTGAAAAGCTCCGTCAACTGGAGTTGTCAGCGGCGATGCAGCCGGAGCTGAGCCTTCTGGAGTCTGTGAATGGTCTATCCGTATACTGAGATGTGATGGTCTGCTGGGAGAAGGCTTCGTTGAGGACGACTGCGCCATTGAGAAGGATTGCAGCAATAGCTAATTTTCAGAATAAGTAAAGACTTGAATTATCAAAGCGCTATCGTAGCTTGTATCGGAGCATCGAGCGACAAGATAGAGCCCTCTGTCAGAAGAGCGACAGCAATGCCTCTGGTGTATTTCAGCAGATTAGAAACTAGTTGTTGCGTTGTTGCAATTGCCAGATCGCGCAGTGTTGTTTCTGGTGAAACACGAAACGCGCGGAAATGACACAAATCAGCCTTGATGATCTACAAAGACACATGCTATGGATTATACTCTTCTTCAGCCGGGGCTCCCGACGCTTCTGTTTCATTCTGTCCCTTGCTCGTAAGCTCGAGCGCGGACTCATCCAGGTCCATGTTCGAGACTGGATCATTGCTCGCCGCTGTGGCTTGTGTTGTTTGCGCGCCCGAGATCTGCTTCATAATGCGATCAAGATCGAACTCTTCGTCTGGCGGGGGCGTCAAAGCCTCTGCTTGAGGGGGGTCCATTTCTGGTGTCGTGGACCGTTGGTCGGGCATGAAATCTGTTGCACTTCTGTTTTCTTCAAGCCGTGCTGAGACGGCTGTGGACTGTTTTGCGAGCGCTTCAAGCTGGCTGCTGAGCTTTGTTATTTGCTGTTCGTTGACCGCCATTAAGGTTCGCAATTCGCCACTGACCATTTGTCGGGAGGACAGCAAATCCGTCACTCCAGTCTTTGATGATTCTATCGCTTTCAGAAGCTGTAAAAGCTCCTGCTGTAGCGTGTCTGGATTTGCAGAGACCGCATCCGGAGACATCGTTGCCTCATAACTCTGCTTGATAGTGTCGATTGGCGCTTGAGTTGCTGCCGAAGCGGAAGTAATGCGTCCAAAGATCTGAAGTAGGCCATCTAGTTCCGTTGGCAGTGCATGCGCCTCTGCTTTCGCTTTGACAGGGGCTTTCTGTCTTCCCTGTAGCCGCTGCATGATGGCGTCAACGACTTGAGGCGCAAAGATGGATCTTTGCCGCCAGACATCGACAACGCGCTTAAGCTTCTCCTGTATAGATGTAGTTGATTGCCTATACACATGCTCAAGGGCTTCTGGCATGACTTTGCTGAATGCATCAGGATACTCTGACCGCTTTTTTGCCCGAGAAGTCTGAGCGACCTCATTTGCAAGGTATATAAGATTCAGCTTTCTGTTTGAGGATGCTGCTGTTAGCAGGAAACGAGCTGCAGATGACGCATACCATCGCGTACGCACTGGTGCCAGATGTCAACGATCTGAGCCGCATTGCGCTTGTAGAACATGACCCCTAGCATGTCAGCAAGTGATTCTCTACACATGAAAGCTGTGTCACATTGAGCAATTGAGACAATGGTCTCCTGTGTAGCATCGATAGCAGAGAGTTTCGCCTTGATGGCGTCTGCTGAAGGAGCGGACATGGGCTATGTCGCCTACAGATGCTGCAAACTCTGGCACTACCGTATTATACGCAGCTATAGACAAAGCAAAGAGAGTGTCTCGGTGAACAGACAAAGCAGGTTGCTTGTGTCCGGTTGTTGTTGACTCTTGTCTTTTTGTCGTCGGTCGCAAAAATCAACACCACAACGGGCAAACAAAGTTGCCAAGGCAAGTAAAGCGGGCCTGAGACGCGCCTTGAGCCCTCGAAACGGCTCGAGCTGAAGGGCCTCAGTCGGACTGAGGTGTCTTGTCTGCCTGGACAGTATTTTTCCGGACGACAGTCTTTCTGTCGGCTATCAACAAAAGGCGACGGTGTCCAACGCGCAGTTCAACTTGCTTCACGGAGCGTTTAGTCGGTCTGAACGCGTCTGTGGTTGCCTCTTGATCTTGGCAGCCGACTCATGTCGAAATATCTGACCCTCGCGAGACTTTCTGAATATGATGATTTGTTGACAGATCACCTTATTGACAAAGTGTACTTCTGGATCACAACGCACAAATCCAACAGGGTATCGTCGCCTACGCTCGAAAAAATGCGCTAACCGTCTAAGAAAGCATACGAGCCGAGCAAAAAGACAACTTCGGAAGAGGTGGCAGATTTGCTTCAAGAATATGTCATTGCCGGTCCACGAAGACGCGCTCGCGGAGACGCCCTTAAGGCGGGCATTGAAGCCTGTCTCAATCTATCAGCGATCAGGAAATTTTACAAAAATCTCCTTCCGGCAGAGCAAGGCGATTTCAAACTCCATCTCAAGCGATATCTGGACATCTGGCGGGTTGATGCAGGCTTCGAAATCACCAGTACTAATCGGTACAAGTCCAACAAGGCAGAATCATGCGTCTTGGCTCTCAGACACATCAAAAAGTATGGCGTCTTACCTCATCTCAGTGGCACTCTGGTCGCCATGACCGAGGAAGAGGAAGAGTACTACGAAGCCGGTCAGGACTTCAGCATCATCTACTCACACCGTCTTGGCTCCATGTGTCTCTTTCTTGGGCCTGCGCGCTTCGTCAATCACGACTGCGAGCCAAACGCAACTTTCATCGTTGCAAATGGCAACATTGCGGTTGCCTCCATTCGCAATATCGAGGTGGGCGAGGAGATCACTATTGCTTACAGCCCGGACTACTTTGGTCCAGGCAATGTCGACTGCAGGTGTGCATCGTGCGAGCGTGGGGGCAAAGGCTACTACCGCAGCGCGGAGGAACGCAATCGAGATTCAGATGGCAGACACAGGGGTAAGAACAGCTCACAGCGGACACCAAAAGCAGAATCCGCCAGTCAAGAAGCCAAACGCCGCGGAGTTGTCCCCGTCGAACTCAGTTACTCTTCCAAGAAGAAGGAAGCCCGCCTCAGTGGACCGCAGTCAGTCATGGATGCAAATGGGTCTCACAAGAAACTCGGCGCTGCCATGACTGACAGTTTTGTCATCGATAGCGATGATGAGTCTTTTCTAGAGGCATTGGTGAGTACTACCGATCGCGAGCACTTGGATCTGGAAGACCCATCACAGCTCACGTCGGCCATGAGCAAGCTGAGGACTACGCAGGGCGTGGGTCGGCAAGCAGAGGAAGAGACTTCCCATTCCACGAATGAGGAAATCGCTTCAAATGCAAGCAAAGATATGGAAAATGCCGACGCTCTTCGTAAATCCTTGCGTCCGCGTAATGCGAAAGTCGAGTACAATCTACGCAAGCAGTCCAAAGAGAGTGTTCTGCCAGTCTCCTGCCGTCCTGCACTAATAAAGAAGAAGGATCCTACCAAACACTACTGCTATATGTGCGAAGAAGAGACTCCAATCAAGGAGATGAGCAAGCAAATGGCCGATAGTGGCACGAAAGAGCTGTTTTGCAAGCGCTGTCGAAGACATTCAAAGCTTTATGGCTCACCATGGCCTGAACGTGCTCCTCTTCCGCGACGCGTTCTCGGGGAGCTGGAAGGTCAAGGAGACTCCTATACAGAGGATAGTCCGCGACGCATAAAGGCAGCACAGATGCAACACACTGATTGGCGATCGCCAGATGGAAAACGCGTCTCGATGCCTGGTCTGCTATCGAAAAAGCCGATCATGCCTATGCTTGGCCTTGGCGAACAGATGCGGCATATAAAGTTGGCTGGTAAGGGCAGTGTGAGTATGGGTCTACCGGCTTGCGTTGCTTGCCGTCGTATGCACAGACGTTGTTCAATGGCAACAGCGAACCAGGCAAGCTGTGAACAATGCAAGCAAGCTGGTCGACGCTGTTTTGCTCACAGAGACGATGAGCGTGCCGCCCTGGGCGGTGCATACCGCGAATTCAGCCCATCGCCTGAGCCTGTCCTGACCATCGACGGCACGCATGGCGACTACTCTAGCAATGACTCCTTCATTCAGTCCACGCCAGCGCTCATGACCTTTGTCAGTCGGCTTGATCGCTACTCTGGCAAGCTCATGCAGCGTCAAGCTCAGCTCAGGCGTGACTTGGCCGCACAAAGGCGACAAGAAAAGCTGATGGAGCTGCCGGTTGAAGCGAGACGCGAAGGCATGCATGGGGATTATGGCAAGCGGGGTTCATGGTATTACGTCGAAGTACCAGTCGCGGATGATGGTCGCCAATCAGCACCTGTGCTCACTCAGTCGCGCCTTCGTTCGCAAGAGCGCGGCAAGGTGGCAGAATCGCGCATGGACTGTGGTCGAAAGCATAATTTCTTGAGTCCAGATACCAGCGATGACGAGTTCTCGTCTTTTATGCGAAAAGCAAAGCGGCAATCAGCAGCAAAGCAAAAGCAGCAGACTGACAGACTGGTCGATCATATCAAAAGCGAGACGGCAAAAGCACAGAAGAAGGAGAAGAAGAGAAAACGTGAAGAGAGCAAGGAAAGTGGCATACCTGCTGGCATCAAAAAGCATCAAGGACAGCGACCATCCAGTGAGACTTCATCATCAGCCTCTAGCATTCCCAAAATACCGTTTCAGCCTGGCACGACCGGTCGTGGGCGATACTTTTACGAGCCGGTCGATAGTGACGAGGAGCAGCGCAAAAGGGCGCCGGTGGTGTTCGACAATCGCTTGTCGCGTCCTAGATCGTACAGGACCGGCTCATACAAAGAATGACGAGATACATAAATTTAGATTTGACTTGATAGTAGTCATACAAGAGATCAGCATTGTATCGTGATCATGTGATATTAGATATGACTACTGTGATAGCAAGGAATAGCCCATGATTTCAGTCTTCAGCATACTCAGAAGGACATGAATGATCCTGCAGTATTTAGCGAGCGCGAGCTATTCCCGACAAGGAACGTGTACTGCCCGCGCACAAGCTGCCAGTTCTGAATGACTGTGTTCCAAACGCTCATCTCTCTGCGAGTGACATCGAATGAAACCTGCTGTGACTGACCCGGCTGAAGGTACATCTTGCTGAAGCCACGCAGCTGTTTTGGCGGCGAAGGGAATTCCGTCGAATTTGGGAAGCTGATGTACAGCTGTGCCACCTCAGCACCGGCGACCCTACCGGTGTTCGTCACATTGGCAGTTACGCGGAACAGAACATCCCAGAGAGATGGATTGCCACCTTCGCCACCGCCAGCGGGGCTGGGTGGCGTAGCATTTTGCGCTGGGTGTGGATACGGCGCGCCAGCTCTTGACAGGTTGGCTGATGTAATCCAGGGGTAGATGTGCAATGGGTTCGGACGAACAAAGTCAGCTGGGAAAACAGCAGCTTGAGCACTGAGGTTGCCAGTCGGGATGCTTGCAGCTGGTGCATCGCCTTGCCTGAATGAAGATCTCGGCGCATAGGTTGCATTGGAAACCTGTTCTAGACGCGCGCCGGAGATGGAAAAGGTCGTGTAAGAGAGACCATAGCCGAAAGGGAAGCGCGGTTCGATGTTGTTGGCGTCGAAATGCTTGTAGTCGATGTTGAGCGTTGAGAACTTTTGCTGCGGCACCGGACCATTCGGCTCATACAAGAGTGGACCGTCTGCGGTGACATAGTCGGAGGCATTCTTGGCAACAGTGAATGTCAGCTTGCCGGAAGGATTGGCATCGCCATAAAGCACAGATGTGAGGGAATTTCCAGACTCCTGACCAGGCAGGCCGGCAAAGACGACGGCCGTGACGTTTGGATGATTGATCCACTCTTCCATCAAGATCGTGCCGACACTGTGAATAATAACGATGGTATTGTTGCAATTGGCGGCTGTTACTTGAACAAGCCTGTCGCCTCCGTGCCATGCAGTCAAATTATTTCTGTCTCCTTCATTGCCTTCGACAGAGATATAACCTTCGCCAGAATCGGAATTGATGAACACTAAAGAAGCTTTCGCATAGCGGACAGTTTGGTTAACCTTGTCGTATGCGTAGTTATCAAGGACTTCTTGAACGAGCGAGCCTTCCTGTCGCGCCCGAGCGGAAATGGCATCAAGTGGTGTCACCAAGTATGGGAATTCGGTCGTACCACTGCCCCAGCCCATAGCCAAGGTACCATTGTTGCCGCCCCGATCAGACCAACCGTTTGGACCATACGGGTCAGGACCAGCATCTTTGCCAATGATCGCGAGTGACTTGATGTCCTTGAGAGGCAACACATTCTTGTCATTCTTGAGCAAGATGATAGACTCTGTTGCGACTTGACGGGCGATGTTACTGTGATCGCCTCGAACATCGACACGTTGGTTCAGAATGGATCTTGACGCACCCTCGTAGACATATCCCTCGCGATCCTTGTTGAAACTGTCAAAATTGACGACGGGATAGCTGACATTCTGGCGATGCTTGAAGTAGGGAGCCATAATACGCACAGCCATGTCGTTGAGACGTGCCTCGGGCAAAGAGCCATTCAGGACAGAAATGGTCAAATTTGGGCCGAACCAAGAAGCGCCATCGCTAAAGCTGTTGCCGTCGCCAGGCATCAGCATATCTGTGCCAGCCTCGTAAGTTGCCATACCAGAGTGCACAGCGCCCCAATCAGATACCACAAAGCCCTTGAAGCCGAGTTCATCCTTCAAGAGGCCATTTAGAAGTTTCGAGTTTTGGCAGCTGTAGCTGTTGTTGATTTGTTGGTAAGAGCACATGACAGAGCCAACACCTGCACGCACTGCGTCTGCGAATGGGTAGAGATACAATTCGTGCGTCACGCGGTCATCCATATTGCTGGAAAGAGATTCATTGATTAGGGTGTGCGTTTTGTAGCCGTTGCTTTCAGGAGCTTGGCGAAAGTGCTCTTGCTCGTTGCCAAGGAAGTGTTTAGCGCAGGCCGTCACGCCAGCATCATCTTGAATGCCTAAAACACCTTCATACATACCTGTTCCGCAAAGGTACGGGTCGACAGCATAGCCTTCCCAGTTGCGTCCACCTTCAGCAAAAGTACCAAGTGGTCCACACACAGGACCGAGCTGAATGTGTGCACCTTTGCCGCGGAATTCTTGACCCATGGCAGCGGCATGTGCCCTGAAGAGACTTCTATCCCAAGTCTTGCCCACTTGCGAGAGGGCTGGGAATGCGGTCACATAGTCTGCAAATCGCACACCGAGGGGCGCATCCTGGAGACAGAATCCGGGGAAGCCAAGACGAGGGACACTTCCAGTGTTGCCGACACATGGCCCTTGGGTCCAGCCCGAGCTGATATTAGCATCACAAGATAAAGAATTCTGAGAACAAACCCTGTGGTGATGTTGACCTTTTCAACGAGCGTGAGTTGCGACACAAAGTCGGCCGCTGCTGCGTATGCATCTGTCCATGCGTCGTTCAGACCCGGTGCGCCATAGGGTGAAGGATAGACTGGTGGAGAAATGTAGTCGGCGCCGGTGCTACTCGAAGAGTTTTGGGCAGAGACTGAAGCGAATACGACAGCTAAGATGGCTGCCGAAAGAAAAACCATGCTGACGAAGAAGACAAGAAGACGTCGACGGTGCAGACGTTTCTCAGGAGTCCGTTCTTTGGGCCCGCACACGAGCGGGAGTGCCTTGTACTTATAATCTGGCATGCGACCGTATTAAGGCGCATTAGAACCTTCCTGTGGGATGACGCTGATCGCCCTGACCAGTAGATGAACTACCTTTCTTCAGTGGTGGGGATCTGCAAGAAGGCGGTACGCCGGTGAGGGCAGTGGCGGCCCGATGTTTCGGGAGCTGTAATCTAGAAGCGAGCGGAAGCGGGAATAGTCACTCCAACAGTCTACAGGTGACGGCAATAGCTGTTTATAGACTAGGGAATACAGGACAGCTATTCGACTTGTGGTGTTGCGTCCTTTATGCACGAATAGGAGCGTGTCATTGTGCTTGCTTGATCTGGACTTCGGTAGCGCCGCCTGCCTCTCATTTGAGGAAAATGTGGATTTAGGCTGAATGCGATCTTGCCGCAGACGGCAACAAATGCGCATGAGGCTGCACTGCTGAGGTGAGTGCACATCCAGACAGGTCGATGCAGTAGATGAGCAGGCATATGATTGTCTGCTGCAATAGAAAGTCCCGGACCTGGGGACATGAGACTCTGCTCGATGCCTGACTGGTGCAAAAGGACAGCTTGTAACGAATCATTTACAGTCCTACGCCGCCGCACTTCTGAATTTCTTCCAGCCTTCAAAGTCAATCAACGCCTGCATACAGCCCCACTCGAAGACCTTGCGTTCGAGCCAAACAAGAGACACGGGCTTGGTCAAAAAGTCGTTGCAACCAGCCGCAAGTGCTTCATGCCTGTCGCTCTGCAATGAAGATGCCGTCAAGGCGACAATAATAACAGGGCTGCGCAATTGCAGCTCAGGCAATAAATCAGCCTCATTTGTAATGCCAGCGACAATTTCCTTCTTGGAGAATACTCCGATATTGTTGATGCGTTCCAGGCGACGAATCTCCTTGGTGGCTTCTATACCAGACATGATAGGCATCTGAATATCCATCAGCACGAGGTGTATACCACCTTTCTTCCACTTGTCCACCGCTTCTCTTCCATTCTTGGCCGTAAGACACCGTATTTTGCGCTTCTTCATGAAGGTCTCGAGAATTTTCTGGTTAATCATATTGTCTTCCACCACGAGAACAACGATCGGCGGCACAACACCTTCGAGGAGGCCGCCAGGGCCGAACAGGCCGTGCGTGTTTGCCGCCTCACTTTTCATCTTGGGCGCCTGGTCCACTTTAACGACAGAATGCGTGGAACCGTGCGGAGACGATGCATTTGAGACGATAATCATCTTGGACGGAACTTTGGACTGTGTACTTTTCCTGCCGAGTGCTGGCCGTACTGGACGTTTGATCGAGTCGTTGCTATTCGCAAATGAAGTGCGCCGTGTTCTACTCGGCGTCGCATTGTTGCTTGCATCTGCCTTGGCTGTCAGAGCTGCCGCTTCGTCGATGATATCACTTGGCCGAATCATTCCTGAAGCAGACAGGTCATCTCCTGTGATGGAGACGATGGATGAATCAACGGCGCGGTCGTGACCTGAGCTCAGAAGCGCTCTCGGTGGTGGTGGAGGCAGTAACGAATCCTGATACTGTGATACTGCTGCCGTCTTCCCTTCGCCTTCGCTTTGCGATATATTTCTGCTGTGCTTGGCATAGAAGTTGGCATCATTGGCTTGCGTCGCTTGTTGCTGTTGTTGCTGTTGTTGCGAGGTAGCTGGCCTTGGTGACAGACGATATGCATTGCGCATATTGGCGCTCATGTGCAACGCTGGTGCCGGCCTAACCGATCCCTCGAATGCTGCATTGGACCCTGGACTGCGCTGATGACTGCTAGCAGAGTGAGATCGGCTCGAATGTGCGACATGACTGCTACCGGTATATTGTACTTGTGTAGAAGATGCTAGCGTTTGTTGCGATGACTGACCGGTCGAATTGGTGAGCGGCGGTGTCTCTGGAAAGTATTCAAACTCGCGCATGTCGTTGGTGAGAAGCCCGAGCGTGCCAGCTAGTGGACTATGTTGCCGTAAATACGGCGATGAGCGGCCCTGTGATGCTGAACCTTCTGTTAGCTGTGTTCGCGCTGTTGTGTGAAACACACTCGGTACCTGAATGACAAGCGCATCCTCCACGCGCTGTCCCTTCGGGAAATACGTGCTGATAATGACTTCAATGCTCTCATCGACAGCTAGAGGCCTCGTCTCTGTGATGTTTGCCTTTGTTGCGGATGGCAATGCAAGGCAGATACTGACATCGGGCGCGTCATATGATCTCGCAAGCGCGACCGGGTACTTTCGGAAGACTGCGTCCTTCAGATCATCAACAAGGTCGTCGCCTTGTAGCTGTATTGAGGCTGGCGTGCCATTGACGCCGCGCTTGACCCAGAGGCGGCGCATCTTGGCGAATAGAATGAGCGCGCCCTGCGCCCGATGCTAAAAGACCGCCGGTAATACTAGGAGCAAGAAGATGAAGTGCGGCTCTCTCAATGATTTGGCCTCGCCCTTTTCCTTCTGTATCCGTCCTGTACCTTCTTCTGTCCTTGATGCCTACACTCAGGTTGTCAAAGCAAGTCGCTCTTGTGCAGCTCTTCTCGTCGCAGTGCTCGATGTCAGTGCACGTGACTCGCCCGCAATGAAGACGAGGATGAGGGATGATAGACTATGACTGAGACTAGCTATAGAGAGCGCTGCGTGATACAGAATAGAGCCCAGACTGCTGTGGTCACTGAGGCCTTGAAGCTCTGGCATGGTCCACAATGATGCGCGAGAGAGGCTGCTGGCACAGAGAGATGCTGACATTGCTGCAGGCTTGAGTGATGAGGAGGATGCGCACCTGATAGCAGGGCCAGATGCAGATGCAGAGTCTGGTCTGACACAAGCATGGGACGGCAGAATAGCTGTAGCGTTTGCTCTACTAGGTGCAGGCATGCTCTGGCCCTTTAATGCCTTCATCACTGCCAATGCTTTCTTCAGCACACTCTTCGCTCAAGATGCGCTGCTCCTGAAGCACTTTAGCTCCAGCATCACGTTCCTCTTCACATTGATGAACTTGGCAAGTGTGTTTTATACAACCATCACAGTGAAGGGCGGTGCAGCACACCAACGCATTCGCATATCAACGCTCGTTTTATGTGTGGCTCTTGCTCTACTGGCGGTTCTCAGTACTCTCAAGATCCCACCAAGAGTCTACTTTGGTCTCGTTCTACTCGCAGTCTCAGTCTGCGGAAGCATGATTGGTGTCTTGCAGAATGGTGAGCATTTCACAGCAAAGCTCTTTCTCTTACAGCAGGCACATTTGGAATTGTTGGCATATACGGCAGCGGCTATGTCACATATATCATGATCGGACAGGCTATTGCAGGTGTCACACCAGCAATGCTCACTCTCGTTGTCGATGCAGTATCGGAAAAGGATAGCAAAAAAGCGGTCATGCAGCGAGCCTTTTCTTACTTTCTGTCGTCAAGTCTCATCCTGGCGGCAGCACATTTTGGTTTGCACACTCGTTCCACTCAGTCAGAGCTAATACTCAGCGCATCTCTTCCTCAAAGCTCAGTCTCCCTCTCGCGCCATCCCAGAAACGCCCAAGGCTTACGACGAAACAAGCCCTGTACTTGCCGATGCAAAGCGCTTACTTCGCTCCAGCTATCCCTGGGCAGTATTCTGTGTCTTTGCAGTCAGCTTGTCCGTTTTTCCCGCCCTGACTGCTACCGTCACATCAATTCATCCAGGCAAACGCGACCTGACCGTGGCTCTTGGTTTCGTGATTTGGAACACTGGCGATCTGCTCGGCCGCATTTTGAGCGGAACACAGACACTCTGTATCAGAAATGGTAAAACATTGCTCGTGCTATCCGTGCTCAGAGTCGTGTTCGTGCCGCTTCTATTCCTGTGCAACATTGACGGTCAAGGCGCGCATGTGCAAAGCGACGCATTCTTTTTTGTCTACATGCTCATGTTTGGAACAAGCAACGGCTACGTGGCATCTCTGTGTATGAGCGGCGCAATCGATGCAGCAGCTGATCAGGACAAACATACAGTAGGAGCGATCATGTCGCTCATGCTATGTCTGGGTCTTCTAGGCGGGAGTCTCCTCAGCTTCCTTGTGCACTGAAATTGTTAAGCTCTTGGCGCTTCGCAGACTATTGCCAAGCCAACTATACATCACAATCACAGCCTGTCTTATTTTGTGCTGCTTTGACGCGGTCTGTGCAACCATCAAATATAGATATGGCAGCAGGCTATAAGGCTGTGAGGCCGCAAGACTTTGCAATTCAAGACACAGACTCACCAGACACCATGAAGCTCTACCTACTGATGGTCGCAACGCTGATGACCTTCAGTACTGCGCAAGACTCGACATCGCCCCTCGATGACCCCGCCGCAGGTACGTGTTATTGCCCCTTCTTCTTGCACCAAGCTCAAAGAAGACTTGCTGACGCATTTTTAAGCAGACGCAGCAATCGCAGCACAGTCTGAAGCCGTCGTTGCTATCGCTGCTGCCAACTCTGACGCCGCACAGTCTCTGCTTGCCCTTCAGTCGAGCATGGCAAGTCTCAACAAGCCTTCGCACACCGTCAGCGCGGCCTCACTGTTGCCAACAGACGCAGCAGTCTCTTCGATCGAACAGCCTCCCCTCGTATGACATGCTCTCTGGGTACTGCTGCAGAACGCTTACAATGTCACAGGTGTCCATGACTCTTCCACCGGCTTCAGCGGCCTCTGCCATCGATTTCGTAGGCTCCGACATTGGCAGTCTGGCTAGTGGCATCAACTCAGAAGCCATCTCACAGGGCTCCGACTCGCCCGTTTTCACGACCCTGCCGCCCGCATCGCGCGCCTCCGCAACCGATTCCGCCTCGAGCTCTACCTCATCAAATTTGCCATCTTCCGGTGGCACAAGCGCTCGTGCAGGAATGGGTGGCCTCGTTGCAATCGCGGCACTAGCCTTTGGTGCTGTAGCCGTATTCTAGACGCTCTTCACAAAGCAGCTTGGGTATTTTAACGTAGAAGACACGCAGGCATGTCGATGCTTAATTCTTTGCTTTTCATGAATCGCCTATACTTTAAAACATTACAGTGAATCTAGATATGCAGTCATTCACCCTTCATTATTCAGTTGCGCCGACGTGCTTGCCAGAGTCGAAGACCGAGCATATCAGACTCCTCCTCAGATAGCAAGCGCGAGCGACAGCCAGCGAATTTGTCTCCAAGTCGACCGTGTTTCGTGACATGCATATAAGTCGCGATCAGATCCAGGCCTTGTAATTGCCGAGCACCGGTCGTGCGCGACGAAACGGCACGCGCCACAAAAGCATTCGCGTGTTCTTCGCTCGCCTGTTCCGTGAGCATCGCTGCAAGGGACAAGCTAAGAGGTTTTTGTCTTGTGACCAAATCAGACACCAGAGCGTTTATGGGTGCAAGTCTGCTTTTCTGCAATTCAACCATTGCCTCGTCGATTTCGTCAATCGCACCTTCATCTGATTGTTCCGTGTGCCGCATGATCCATACTGTCTGGTTCTGCTTAAACGCGGTCAAATGGCCACCTTTACCTCCGTCATCTGCAAAGTCGAGCGTTACAGGTAGGACGAGCTTGCTCATGGAGTTTAACCCCTGGATGAACTCAAGCGGCGGGAGCAGGCAAGGAGCACTGAGGTTCATGTTTGAGCCGTCCTTCATTGTCAGTTGCAGTGGTAGCGAAGTCATTGCGCGCGTCTGCGTATCGCGCGGAATGATACAACGCGGCTCTGCTGCTAGAACCCACAAATGTCTCAAGGCTTGCAAATGCACCCCATTATCAGTGACAGCATTGGGCAGGATCGGGTAGCACGCAGCGACCAGACTGGCCGTGGCAAGCTTTGTCGAAGCTAGCGTATATCGGCCGCCACCCATGAATAAGAACCCAAGCGACATTTGAACGGCCAAGAAAGCGCCATAGGTGATGTCCATATTTGTTTTGAAATGCACCACACGCAAGCGTCGCATGACATTCAGGTTGCCAGAACCAGCAGCGACCAATGAGCTTGCCAGGCACAGCACACCAAGACAATTGCGAACGGCAATCTTGCAGGCTTTTTGATCGTGGTTGTGATCAGGCAGTTGAGAGAGCGGGAGAAATTTGTCGAGATAGCCAAGCAAGACGTCAATCGCAGCAGCATGTTGTTTGCCAGCAAATCGAATGCCAATAGCGAGGCAAGCTCCGGCGATCATGTTGTACAGGGCCATGTCATCCGAATCTAGTCTTTGTCGGGTCTCAAGCAGAGACCGCGAGCGCAGCATGTGAGGCAGTTGTGAGGCGACAAAGTCTGCAGTAGGCGTGATGCTATCCCAACGAATCAAGCTTGAGGTGAGCACACGGAGCATCAGTATGTCCGGCCTGACAGATTCAAGATCGTGCTCAGTATGGGGCGCAGCAAGCGCGCTGGCAATATCCTTGTCATCTGTCTGCAAGTAGAGCAGGCCAAGAGCCATAATCGCACCAGGTATTTTGACGTCCAAGTTATGCTTTTCGCGCTTAATGCCATGCACACAAGCGACGAGCTTCGAACTCATCTGCATGTCGCTCAGTGATTTGAGCTCGTGTCCGCGACCGACATTGATGAAGCCTAAGCTCAACCCAGCTGACAAGCGGTAACTTTCGTCGCGAAAATGGTTCTCACTCATATCCCGACCACAAATTTCGCCGCACATGACCTCTGTCATGCGCCTATGCATCGAGTCGAAGTGCAGTAAGCCGATGCCCAGAAGCCCGGCAGCCTGCGTCTGTCCAGACAAATTGAGGTCATTGGCACCCGGGGGCAAAAGAGCCAAGAGATGCACGGAGAGCAGCTTTGTGATCATAGCGTCCATCGTACCTAGAAAAGACGCTGACATGCCGAGCAAAAGACCAATAGATGTGGTCGTGTGCTTTGAGGTCAAGTAGTTGAAGGCATGCCAAGTTGCCATCGCCTTGAGATGCCCATTCAGGCCAAGACCAAGGAGAAATCCGGCATGCTTATCCGTTAGGTCTTTCGGCTTGTTATAGACGATCCAAGAGGCGCTGACACCTTGCGCTTTTTTCGATATGCTTAGACCATCTGCGCAACCACTGTGAAATTCGCCCCAAATCTTGAATTGTGCTGTCAAATAATCTGTATCTTCCGCAACCGTGATATTAGCAGGCTTGAACTTGACGTCAAGGTTGATCTTTCGGTGTGCGAACAATTCCGTAGGCATCGGATCAGCGCTATCGAATTGGAGAATGCCAAAGCCAACCGGAGATGCAAGCGTGCGTTTGGCAACGCCGCGAGCGACCATTTGCTGCAACTTTACAAGATCTGCTTCTCTACAGTATCAGCTTGTACTTCATAGCTTTAGGCATACCCAAGATTGACATTCTCGAGCATCTGAACGACCACTGGCTTGCTGTAACACAGCATTCTTTCCAACTCAGCAAGACGCAAATCAGCCGGCCAGATAAGGCGACGGAGGTCTGTATTCGTTGTACTTTCGACTGGCATGGGCAGGTCCGCTTCTGACCTACTCGCTTCTGAGATTGTTTTGATCTCATTCGAGGCGCTCAATAGTGTTGGTCCAGTCTGCGGTTGGTTGAAAAGATTGGCCAAGTCGTGGCGGCCGACAAACTTCAGCAAGTCAGGCCTCCAATTCATACTCGGAGATGCGCTACAGGCAGCAATTGCGTCGCGCAGTGGTACGCTAAATGGCTGAGGTAGTCTTTCGATCTGGTCGAATGTGAGATTCCCCTCCATGGCCTCAATTGCCTGTTCTAGCGTTTTACTCGAGGAATATAGCGAATCATAGACCAGGAGCAAGCTGTTGGTGATGGGGCATATCGAAGGCTGCTGATGTCGCCTAGTATTCAGATCACGATGAGTAGAAAGGGACTCGATGCCCTGGAAGGGTAAACGAATGCCCCGAGCGCGTTCTTCAATCCAGAAAAAAAGGCTTGGAGGTGATTCTATTGGAGCCGCCACATTGATGTGCGTTAGTATTCCATCGTCTACCTCACATGCTTCGCCCAATTGTTCGGCATAAAAGTGCACATAGACGGGCCAATGGGCCCAGGTCGACAACTGTAGAAGGATTGGAATAAGCTTAGCTGCATGTGGTGCAGACAAATTATCCAGTGCAAGCTCTTGGTGCACGAAATGAATAGCAAGAATGATCTGAGAATAATAAAGCTTCGCGAACGACAGGTCGCAGCCATCGAAGCAACTCAAGTGAGCTTGTAAGGCCGGGTCGACAGTATCAGGAGTGCAAGGCTGCAAGAAACATGCGAACATGGTGCTTCGAAAGGCAAACAATGAATCGCTGTTGCGCTGAGCATGTAAAATGGCAAAATAGAGCTGTTCGTAATGCTGGCGAGACATGACGATGCGCAAAGCGGCCAGAAGCTTGTCGACAATCGGGCAGACCGTGGTATTGAGCGTTCGTTTGCTTAGACCCGCAGGGTTACAAGACCATACAGTCACTCCGCGTGATTGCAGCAAATGGCCACAATCTTGCGTGTCAAGCCGGACACGCAGACCGAGTGGTGTATGAATGTAGCTTGCCTCAAACTGAACGAGAAGCGCTTTGTTTTCTACTCGCATGATCTGCTTGGCTCGGGTCTTGTCTGTCTTGCTGACAACGAAGCGCCCACTCGAAGATCGTTTAAGGACAAGACTGAGGACGCTTTCATTCTCTGCGTGGATCATGACGATCTGCGTTTCGCGCTCTTGTAGCACGATAACCCTGGGCAAAGAATGAGATGCAGCAACGGAAACGGTCGTGATTGGTTCCAGAACAGCATCATTCCTGAGGCTCTCGGCTTCATTGAAGAATAAGGTTGGGTCCATGTCACTAAAGACGACACGATCAGGGTGCATTGTCGAGTCTGGTCGCGACATCCCAAGATCATCAGAAGCGAGCGGTAAACCTGGTCTCAAAAAGGAAGACCGTCGGCGGGCATGGCTGAGGCGACTGGAATGCAAGGAAGCCTCTGATGCGCGCTCGTTCAAAAAATCAAGAGACCATAAAGTCGTTGAACTTGTGGATAGATTGGTACTCACGAGTAGACCATGCCCGACATAAAGAACTGTATCAGCGACTGTCCACCGATTATCTTTAGCCGTGATGACACCGAGTTCATCGAGTGGTCGCGGGAGGAAGAAGAGCGTGGGAAGAGCTTGCTTCGTGACAAGTGTCAAGTCGACCTCACGCTCCAAGATCAATCCAGTCTTTGTTGGAAAAGCGCACTTGACCCTGAATGGCATATGGATGACATCGCGCCTGCCATCATCGTAGTAGATATAGGCAATCTCTTCGAGCAGAACCACAAGTGCGCGCTCTTGAGCATCCTGCTTGTTCACGGGCTGTGGAATATATCGAGAGTGCGCCGTTGACTTGAATGCATTGCGTGTCGATGCGAAGCGCGACTGTTTGTACCCTTCAGGTGCTTCTGGGATGGACGATGCGATCAGGTCGGAGTTTGGAGCTGGAAAGCATACAAAGAGCGCATGCACGACATCTTGCTTGTCTGCCGCAAAGTCAAGGGCACGCTTCAGCACTGTTCCGCGTGTCCAGATGACGGTTTGCGCCGTGACAAGCAGCTCTTCATGTTCGATGGAGTCCTGTACGACTGTCCAATCCTTGTAGTCGGTCGATAGGCCATGCTTGCGCAAATAGTCGAATGCTGCGGGCTCACAGGCTCTTGCTTCGCTCGTCCCGAGTACGAAACCCGCCATCACGGCATGTCATGGATGTTGGTCACTAGTTCGGCTGTCTGAGCGCGCTTCTCCCTTTGTCGCGTAGAATTATTCAGATGTTCATGAAGGTCAGATCAGGAGTAAGGCAGAGATAGAAGAAGACTAGCCAGCTAGATAGAATCAAACGAAAGACAATGGTAAGAGATGTATGGCTGATGCTTCACTGGAATGCATCGACATATACCTTGGTGATGGCTGGATCTTTGCCGTTAGCAGGCACCATCGATAGCTCATATGTTGTAGGGAATGCACCAGCAGCCCAGCCGACATAGCCAAGGTACTGTGAGGTCGCCTTATTGATGGCTGCCAACGCTTGTGTCAGATATTTGACACAGTCGTCCGAGCTCGATCCGCCAATCTCAGTGATGAGTGCCTGACGTCCAGCATCGGCAAGTAGCGAGGCGGTAGCAGCAAAGTTGCTAGCTTGGTCTGTCGTGCAGGTCTTCGAAGTACCAGATTCGTCAGAATCAAGATATGCATGCAGGTCGATCCAAAGCAGACTCTTGCTTGAGCGACCGACATCTTGAATACCAAACATGGCTTCAGCGTTCTTCTTGAGTCCAGACATGTGTGACCATTCAAGTGGAGAGATGAGAATAGGTTGCGTGGTTGCACCACTGTTACGAATTGCTTTGATGGCAGCTTGCTGGG
>QXDP01000257.1:0-25250 GCA_003717255.1 Protomyces gravidus | reverse complement strand
AAAGCCTTATCACGTGAAAAGGTGAGGGCTTTCAGGACAGCACTTGGTGTGCTTGATTTAGGAAAAGGTGATGGGCTGATACCTTCCTCCAGCAAGGTGGAGTGTTAGAAAATAGGGAGTGCTGTGAAGAGGTATCAGGAGCGATGAGCAGTCACGGGCTACTATATAGGGGGAAGTGCAGACGTGGCATGTTCGGGGAGAACCATACCTACTAGTTTTTGACAGAGGCAGTCTAGCCGAAGATGAGGCCTACTACCAAGATGTAAGTAAATTCTTGAACGCGGGATACCCCTGGAGAGCGTTGTAACCCTACTTCTGGTCTGAACTTCGAGCCGTGGCAAAAAGCTCATCAGGAGAAGCCTTTCGTAATGTTGAGACAAGTTCATCATTGTATTCCGTGTCGCGCCTCTGACGCCGGGCTTCAGTACAGCTCAAAAGCATTTTTCGTTGCGGTGATGGAAAGTCAAGCTCTCACTACTGTACGCAGACTAGTCTTTTCAGGAGCATAGCATCGGTCATGAATCGTTGCCGGCAAGACTATTCGAAGCATGCCCAATTTGCCGTCAAGAACAAGCTATTGCAGTCAGGCAGTAGCGAAGGCGCAACGCCTGCAGCAGCTGCAGCTGTAGCTGATCATCGCTCGGAAACACCCTCACAGCCTGTTGAGTCAGGGCCATTTCCGTCTGAAGCGTGAGACTGAATGACAATTTATGGAAATGCGCGACCAACACAATTGCAATTAGCATAGTTACCGCAGAGTGTACAGTAGCATACTACGGCGACCATGGCAGAAGATGGCATGATGCTCAATCTGGTCAGCTCGGCGGGTCCGGCGGTCAAGAAGAATAAGGCTGTTGGCGGACGATGGACGGACCGCGCCAAGATCAATAAGCGAGAGATACGCCGGGTGCGTCAAGCGCTTCCTAAGCCGTCAGTCGTTGCACAGCCTGCTGAGATTGAGCAGCATGAGGATACAGTAAAAGCAGATTACAGGCCGAATTTGAAGCGAAAGAGGCAAGAGTTGCTCAAGGCAAAGGCTCCAGCGGACAGTGAGCAATACGAGGATGTGGAGGAGACACGCGTTGCAGGTCAAGTTGTGGCCTCGCTATTCGACTACAATGATCCTCTACCCGCGATGAAGCCAGCTTCGAAAGCAGACCGGCCAAAAGAAGCTGCGCAGCCGACCAATGCGCCCCTCAGTTCAGATGATTCGACCTTTGTAGGCCTGGGCATCATATCTGAAGTGGTGACCACCCTGTCAGAGAAGCTGTCTATAGAAAAGCCAACCATCATTCAAAAGCGTGTTTTGCAAGTTATGCTCAAGACCGATCAAGATCTCTTCATTCAAGCACAGACTGGCTCAGGCAAAACACTCGCATATCTTTTACCAATCGTCAATCGTCTTTGCCAGATTCCAGATGGACTCCAGTCAAGAGATCGCGGCTGCTTTGCGCTAGTCGTTGCTCCAACACGCGAACTGGCTCAGCAAATCTATGGAGTTGTTGATACACTCCTCAACTCGAGGCGTGCACGCTGGATCGTGCCTGTCCTCCTCATCGGCGGGGAAAGAAAAAAGTCGGAGAAGGCACGTCTCAGAAAAGGTGCCAATATAGTCATTGCAACCCCTGGTCGACTCAAGGATCATCTGGACTCGACAAAGAATCTGGACGTATCTGCCATCTCCTGGGTCATCCTCGATGAAGGCGATCGCTTGATGGATCTTGGGTTTGAGGCGACCATTGTGGATATCCTCAAGATTATTGAGGATCGTCAAGGTCGGCGGCTATCGGTCCCGGCGATACCGGATCGTCGAGTTACGGTCATCTGTTCAGCTACTGCGAAAAAAAATGTGGAAGGGCTTGGTCAGCTTTCACTACGCAATGCCGTTTTTGTAGAGACTGGCAAGACTGAGCTCCAAGCGGATCGACAGCAATCAGGGACCGTAGCACCTGCTCAGCTGAAACAAGAGTATCTTGTGGTTCCCACAAAATTACGTATGGTCACGCTTGTTGCTCTTCTCAAGAAGATTTTTGGTGGACCGAAGCCTGCGAAAAAGGTCATCTGCTTCTTCAGTTGCGGTGATACAGTTGATTGGCACTTCAAAGCTTGCACACATACTGATGCTCCAAAGACTGGCAGCAACGCCGAGCAAGCGGCTTTGGGTGTGGAAACGCTTTCGAGCATCTCAAAAGCATATGCTTTAATTCCAGAAGTCACTCTTCACAAGCTACACGGCTCCCTCGATCAACAAATGCGCAAAGCTACATTGAATGCTTTTGCGACAACGGAAGAATCTGCACTCCTTTTTTGCACAGATGTGGCCAGTCGAGGGCTCGACTTACAAGTGTCTTATGTCATTCAATATGATCCACCTTTCTCAATCGATGATTACACGCATCGCATTGGTCGTACTGCGCGCGCCGGGAAGAACGGAAGCGCTCTACTATTCACCCTTAAAAGCGAATCAGCCTACCTTGACCTCATCCGAGAGACCTTGCATTGCGACATCACCGAGCTCAATGTTAAATACCTACTCAAAGCTGGCTTCGGTGCTCAATTCGAAGAAGGTGCAACAGCATGGCAGCTCGCTTATGAGAAATTTGCCAACCAAGCGGGTATCATTGAGCTGGTGAAACGAGCCTATACGTCGCATGTCAGAGCATATGCTACGCATATTGCAGCTGAACGCTCTTGCTTCCCCATGCATGCTCTACAGCTAGGCCATGTCGCCAAGTCATTTGGGCTTCGGGATGCACCCAGTAATATCAAAGGTTCAGCACCGCCGCCCATCAAGAAGCACAAGAGACAGAGTGGCAACGAGCAGGAAGACCGCTCTGCGCCAACGAAAGTTTTGGATGTGGCAGCGCGCATGCGGCACGCAGTCGCACAGCAGAGTCGTGCTGGCGGTAATGATTTCAATATCTTTTGATACTGCTGCATAGCTCATGTCTTGCTGATCTCCCATGATAGCTCAAAGAGATACTCGAGGCATTCTGCTGACATTTTTGTCTTCTCCCATGATGTGCCAAAGTGATAAGCGCCGTGATTCTTGACGAGGACACAAGGCACTTCGTGCATCTTGCTTGCTTTTGACAGATCATCGAGCAGATCAAACTCTGTTGGCTGGTTGGCGATGACCGGGATCTCCAGATTATCGGTATTTGCGTAGAAAACGGAGCTAGGGTATCTGGAGATGCCCTTGATATACTCTTGGTTGGTGATGCGCCAGATCGCATAGTCTGATGTGTCTTGGGCTTGTCGTGTCGCAAGATTTGCATGCAGGGAGTGAGTGTGAATGACGCACTTAGCCTGGTGATGCTCATGCAACCATAGGAATAGGACGTTCGAGCTACTTGGCTTCATATTGGCCGGCTGATATGCCCAAGAACCTGTGTGACCATCATCACCAAGGCAGTACACGAAAAGCTGAGCAGGCGATAAGCGTTCTTTCTGTACCCCGGATGGGGTCAGATAGATATAGTTGCCATTCTGGATTGACATGCCACCACCTGATCCCATGTTCCATTTGAGCCGATAGAACGAGACTGAAAGAGAGACCAAGAGCAGAGCAGTCTCGTCAATGAGTAGGTCATTAGCTGATAGCAGAGTCATGCCTCTGCAAGCTCGACATTTTTTATGCCGCTTCATGCCCAGCTATTCGTTTCAAGTAGCTGACTTTTCTCACGCCATCCCTCCACGGCTTCCATCAAGTTTGACTTACCATTTCTAGCTGGAGAAGCGCCTTTCATCACACATGCTCTTACTGTCGGCATTCCAGTCCGACTGTTCTGCTGCTTATCTGCTGCCATGTCCTGGGCAGGGCATTCACGGGCCTTCCTGCATGCGCCGAATGATGCAGCGTATCGTTTGAAAGCCGCTGAGAATCCTAAGACCCGTCAGACCAGACGCAGCTAAAAAGCTCTAGTCATCGCAGAGCTTTCAGGTGCCGAGTCGTCTGTTCGCCGAACAGATCATCGTTACCAAGCTCTCCTGACATCCGCTACCTAGTCTGCTCTCATCTAGTCCGGCACTGCCATCAATTTCATGTTAAAGTACTCGATACAATGATCTAGAAACTCGAGCTGCATCACAAAGGCGTTGGTCTTCGACTTCTGGGCAAGCTAGGTCCAAAGAGCTTCAATGTCTGACATGCTCTGAGAATGCCATGTTGCAACAGCTTTGTGTTGGCTACAAAGCTATCAACGGGGCTCAAAAGCCAGATCGACGCATCGCTCTGCGGATCACTTTTATGTGCTGAATATGCTATTTGTAGCTTGACTCTCTACGTATCTCGCCGATGCAAACTATGGTCTGCTCGATTTCGTGAAGACCCCGGGCGACGGCTGGCAGTCCATTGCAGTGTGCTCCTTTCGAAGTTTCGATCAACAATTAGTAGTCGATCCCCTGACAGAAAGAAATCGCAACCGATACAGGAAGCAATTCCCACGTCGCATTTTCTTGGCGGGCTTATCTCGGCATCGATAATGCCTGCGGGGTTGAAGCAAACACTACGGCCACGTTATTGCAGTTGCCAGCTGATTGCCGATCTTCCAAGGACTCCAAGACAGAGAGCGGATCATACCAGGAGCTACTGCTCGCGTGCGTCTTGTGCACCTCCAATTCGAAGCCCCTGGTCAATTGGTCTGCCAGCATAAAATGCGACGGGCGACCTTTGATCTGGTCGAAGACTACGGATCAATCGACGAGCTCTCTTGTCCTCGAGTGTATCATAGCAAAAAGAGCTTGAAATTTCTGTTTATTACATTGAGGTTAGAAGACTAGCCATGATACATGTTCATTACGTCTCTATCGGGGCGACCGCTTTTCTGCTCTCTGAGCATTCTCTACCATAAGAAAGAATGGCTTTGACTGGTTTTCCAAGTCGTCTGCGTAGTAAAGACGCGTTGAAGGCCTTGAAGCAACGCTAAACAGCCAGCCGCACTTGTACCAAGGCGTATACCAGGTACAGTGACAAGGCATGGTGAGCCAAGAACCGGCAGCCATCAGACCGCTTTGCTGAAACGCGCAACTACTTGACATCCGCCTTTGCCGCTTCAAAAGCTCGTTCCGCCTCCTTTGCAGCACGCTCAAGCACGCCGGTCACATCACGTTCGTTGTCCTTAATCTCATCCTTACTAGCGCCACTTTTCTGTATCCGCTTGAGCCAGTCATTCCGTAGAGCACGAAGAGAGCCCTTGAAGACTTCGTACTTCTTCGTGATACGCCTCACTTGCTCCGTCTTGAAGTCGTTCGTCGATGGAGGAATTGGGACGGTGACCTGGTGAGGGTTCTTAGGCACAGGTTGGGGATTGAGACCCATGTTTGCTTGTGTAATGGCAGACATTACATCTTTGACATGATCGAGATCAAAGACAGTAACCAGGTAAGTCCTTGGATCACGCTGTATGACATCTGCATAAGCTGACAGAAACTCTTTGGTAACTGGCATCTTGATGGCTGCGATGGTTTCAACATTGTCTCTGCCCATCTTGATCTCTTGCAAGGCCCGGGTCAGCTTTTGATGAGCATCTGAGCAACCAGCTTCGAGCTTCGTCATGTCCATACCAGCGGCACCTGTTGAGGGTGAGCTCTTGGTCGGTGCATTGCCCTTTTTAGCATTGTCCTTCTTCTTGAGCAGCGGCCTTGTCAGCGATAAATGTCGGATAGTTGCAGCAGGAGCTATCCGGGGAGCCTTCGCAGTTAGACAATAAGCAAGCAAGCTATAGCGTATTCTATGCATGTCTAGTCCTTGCTTCTCATTCACGTCGCAGTGAGAATGAAAATTACAAATTTCAGCGCAGCAACACAACAGCCAGCTGACCTGCCATCAAGTAGTCAGGCCTAGCAGCATGGCAAAGACTACAACGCCAGAGCTCAAGAAGTTCATGGTATGTTCATTTTTAATCAACAACAACAGCTAATAGATAGGACAAAAAAGTCTTTGTTCAGCTCAATGGCTCACGCAAAGTTACCGGCACACTGCGAGGCTACGATGTCTTTCTCAATGTCGTGTTGGACGATGCGCAAGAAGAACGATCAAATGGCGAAAAGGTCAGCATAGGTCAAGTGGTCATTCGAGGCAACAGTGTTGTGATGCTCGAAGGCCTCGAGCGCATGTAAAGCGGCATGGCTGATCATCACCAATGTATATTAAACGATACGCTATGCTATGCTTCAATGAGCTAATCGAGCTCCATCCTTTCGGTGGCTGCATCCGAGATGCTCATCACTTCTTCGTCCTGTTCTCGATTCGCAGACTGCTCAGTGCATGCACTTTTGGTACCCTGCAAGGCGCGCGAGATGATTTCTTCCGGCCGGCCACTATACAGCACAAGCTGTGATCCTTCTGGTGACGCCGCAACGCCTGCCGGAAAGGCGACACCCGGTACCAATCCCCGCCGTCCAGCAAACATCGTATCGATATGTTCTGGCAGATTAAAGATATATTGTGGCTCCTGTTCCTGCTCTTCCTGTGCAATCTCTCGAACCGCCTCATCAAGCGACTGGACCACGACAGTATGCGCGTTCTTGTCATACTGCGCCGGGTCGCGCATGTCGATGTCTCCTGCATCTCTTAGTCTTTGATCCTTGTTGTGCATGATACTGCCTACCTGTGCCTGCGCGGCCTAGCTTGTCCAGCGCAAGAGCCTGTCGTTAGCTTCTCATTGACTCGTCTCAGGCCCTTACTCCGAATGCATCGTGCAGCAAAGGCCTCTTGTTGGCGCCTCTTTGTGAATTCTCATCGCGCTGCTTTCGCTTGCCACCGACCACGCCCTTGTCACTGTGTCTTGTTTCTTGAGCAGAGGCCGTCTTCCCTCCTTCTGCCTCTTGTCCAGGCCCTTGTGTCCCAGGCATCCCTCGCCCATCACACGAGGTATAGAAGCTGAACACGGTGGATGCTCACACGCCCTGCACGACACCACTTTTTATCATCTGCAGCACGAAGAAGCATCAAGGCGACAACCCTTGTATCGCTAAGCAAGAGGTATTCTAGTACAGCAAGCATGGCCCAGGAGACAGGAACAAATGTCTGGACTGCTCCGCATGTGCGCGAGACGTTCTTTCAGTACTTTAAGCAGCGCGGACATACATTCGTGCCATCATCGCCCACGATCCCATACGATGACCCAACGCGTACGTCTCTATTCTATTGCTATGGCTGCTGATGTACAGTACTTTTTGCAAATGCCGGTATGAATCAGTACAAGTCCATCTTCCAAGGCACGGCAGATCCAGAGTCTGACTTTGGCAAGCTCAAGCGCGCCGTTAACTCGCAAAAGTGTATCCGAGCGGGCGGCAAGCATAACGACTTGGAAGATGTAGGACGCGACTCATATCATCATACATTCTTCGAGATGCTGGGTAACTGGTCTTTCGGCGACTATTTCAAGAAAGAGGCGATCGGCTTTTCTTGGGAGCTTTTAACGAAAGTATACGGCCTTCCAGCGGACAGACTCTATGTCACATACTTTGGTGGCGATGAGGCAGCGAAGCTTGAGCCAGATCTTGAAGCGAAGCAACTATGGCTCGATGCCGGTGTTGCAGAGGACCATATCCTTCCAGGTAACATGAAGGATAATTTCTGGGAGATGGGCGAGGTAGGTCCTTGCGGACCATGCTCCGAGATTCATTTCGACCGGCTTGGTGGACGCAATGCAGCCCATCTTGTGAACATGGATGATCCAATGGTTCTTGAGATATGGAACAACGTTTTCATGCAGTACAACCGCGAAACAGGTGGCGTCTTGCGGTCATTGCCCAACAAGCACATCGATACAGGCATGGGCTTCGAACGACTCGTCTCGATCTTGCAAGATAAGACGAGTAATTACGACACAGATGTGTTTACGCCACTATTTGACAAGATTTCAGAAATTACAGGTGCGCGGCCGTATCAGGGCAAATTCGGCAAGGACGATGTTGGGGAGGTTGATACCGCGTATCGAGTTGTCGCAGACCATGTGCGTACCTTGCTTTTCGCTATTGCAGATGGTGGATCACCTGACAAGGATGGTCGAGGTTACGTTCTAAGGCGCATTCTACGCCGAGGCGCTCGCTACGTGCGTAAAAAGTTCAATCATCCCATTGGCTGCTTTTTTTCGTCCTTGGCGCCGACCGTTATTGACCAAATGGGTCACGCCTTCCCCGAGTTGACAGCAAAGTTTGATGATGCGAAAGAAATTTTGGATGAAGAAGAAGAGAGTTTCTCGCGAACGCTTGATCGTGGTGAGAAGCTCTTTGAGCAGTATCTGACAGCTGCAAAACAATCTGGCTCTACGCAACTTCCTGGAGAGCAAGTGTGGCGATTGTACGATACTTATGGTTTTCCTGTTGACTTGACGATGCTCATGGCCGAGGAAAATGGCATGACGGTAGATCAAGAAGCATTCTCCAAAGCTGAGCAGAAATCAAAAGATGCATCAAAAGAAGCAGCTGCCGCCGCAAAAGGTACGGCGTCGATGCTGAAGCTTGATGTGCATGATCTTGGCAAATTGGAGCACATGTCTGAAGTGACCAAGACTGATGACTCGAGCAAATACAAGCTCGGTAATATCTCAGCCAAGGTCAAGGCAATCTATGTGGCTGGCGAATTCGTCAAGCAGTGTGCTTCCGATGGTAAACAGATTGGTATCATTCTCGACAAGACAAACTTTTACGCAGAACAAGGTGGTCAGGAGAACGACACAGGGCGGCTTGTGATCGACGGTGATGATGGACGACAGCCGGCGTCCTTCCGAGTTGAGAATACGCAAGTCTACGCTGGCTATGTTCTTCACACAGGCTATATGACGGAAGGTATATTGTCTTTCGATGATGAAGTGGTTGCGCAATACGACGAATCACGGCGCTGGCCCATCAAGAACAATCACACAGGTACGCATATTCTCAATTTTGCCCTGCGGGAAGTCTTGGGCGAAGGCATCAATCAACGGGGATCCTTGGTTGCACCTGAAAAGCTTCGATTCGACTTTTCGCATAAGCAAGGGTTGACCATTGATGAGGTTGATCGTGTCGAGCGTATCTGCGAGGACAAGCTTAAGGAGAATCTCAAGGTGTATGCAAAAGAAGTCGCGTTGGCGCAAGGCAAGGAGATTGCCGGCGTGCGGGCCGTCTTTGGTGAAACGTACCCAGACCCTGTTCGTGTCGTCTCCGTTGGTGCGGATCTGGAGCAAGTATTGCAGAATCCCTCGGATCCGACTTGGGCCGGCTTCTCGATTGAATTCTGTGGTGGTACGCATGTTGCGAGTACGCAAGATATCAAGACTTTTATCATTGTTGAGGAGAGTGGCATTGCGAAGGGTATCCGTCGCATTATAGCCGTGACTGGCAAGGAAGCTGCCGAAGTAACGCGCGTTGCAGATGATATGGAGGCACGGCTGAAGCAGGTTGGTGGACAAGCATTGACGCCAGCGAAAGAGCAGAAGCTGAAAGAGCTTGGTGTTGAGTTGTCCGGTCTCGCCATCTCTGCAGTACGGAAGCATGCATTGACGCAGCACTTCAACACGCTCGCAGCTGAAGTTGCAGCCGTTGCGAAGCAAAAGCTCAAGGCGGAAAATGCAAAAGCTGTGGCATTTGTCAAGTCTTACTTTGAGGCTACCCCGGATGCTTCTTTCCTTGTGGGTAAAGTGCCAGAGATATCTGCGAATCCCAAGGCATTGAGTGAAGCGCTCAACTTTGCCAAGAAGCAGTACAAGGGAAAGGGCGTATATGTCTTTGCTGAAGAATCGGGCAAGGTTGTGCATGCAGTCTTGCTGCCAAAGGAGTTGTCGGTGACTGGCAGTGCGACAGAAGTAGCGACGCAAGTCTCTTCGCTGGTCGGCGGCCGTGCTGGTGGCAAGGGAGAGTCATGCCAGGGTGTCGGCACTGCGAGCGACAAGACGGACGAAGCCATCACGCAAGCTACAGAGTATTTCAAGAAGTTGAGCGTATAGAAGACAGCGTTCAGCTATAGGAATTACGAGAACTCCAGGTATCTAAGATGGTCGTCGCACTGTGTGAGCGCTCGCTGGACGATGCTTGGAAGCAGCTGCTCAAGAAGACAGGCTTTACCGTGCGCTGGATCAAGCAGACCAAGACACTCCCCGGGGATGTCACCTTTCCTGGTTCCCCCATTTCCGTCATCTTGCTCGCCAGCACGACAAGGGATGCGCTAGCCAAAGAAGTGCGCGATCGAGCGTCGCAGATCAAGTTGAACAAGAGAATCGTCTTTGTCCTTGCGCGCAGTCTTGAGCAGAGTCTCCTGCAGCGCTGTGTGTACGATGTCAACCAGGATGCAACAGCGTTGGCGGTCGGCGAAGATGCGGTCGCAGTCCTTCAAGCGCTTTCAGAAACGCCACTGCCTACGCAGAGCAAGCAAGAGGACGCGGCACACGCGCTGCGCTCATGCTTGGGACCAGAGTGTCTTGCCAACGCAGCCAGCCTTGCTGACTTGGCTGCACGATACGAAGCAAACGCGCTGCCTGCGCACGTCAGCAAACACCTTTCTCGCTACTTCTAGCGCAGATAGACCATGACCACCATTCTCTCTCGATCTCTCCGCGCATTCGCTTGGTGTTGTGTTCGCAACCGTGTCCGTCCACTTTCTTCATCGCCTTCCTGCTGATCATCCACGCCTTCTGCTTCTGCAATGCATTCAATGCAGTTGGCACCAGAACTGAGCCGTGCCTCGAATATCTCCTCTGTATCTGATCTTTTTGAGGCTGTGATCGCAACGCGGTTGACAAGCACACGAAGCGTTACTTTGCGGTCATGATCGGGGATCGCAATGGTCAGTGTGAGCGTGTTGCCAGAGATCGGCAGTGTCCAGCTCAAAATCTGACTCGCTTGCCCAGGGATGCCTGGAATTGTAAGATGATATGGGGGATACATCTTGGGAGTATCGAGCGCTAAGCTCTGGATCAGCATCGGGCCAGCGTTGTTGTACGACACCGGCGCGGCTTCTTGTGCAACAGGCTGCGATGCTGGCCGCATGAGCGGTGTCGAGCGCTGCGGGAGCTGAGTCTGTGTTTGTCTGGTCAGAGAAGCTTGCCGCTGCATCGCGACAGGCAGTGGTAATCGTGTATTGGAAGAAGGTGCAGACTGTTGAGGCGTCACCGCCTGTTGAACATCAGGCTTGATCGGGATAGCAGGTATTGTGACAGGCGCCGGTGTCTGAGGTGTATGTTGCACAGCTGGAGTGGGTTGCCTGCTGGGCTCTACCTTGACTTCCTGCATCGCTGGCGATGCCTGCTTCGGCGGAGCCATGCGAATCTTCGGCGACGGTTGCTGCGGCGGCTGTTCTACACCAGTCTTGAACTTGATCTTGACTGGCGGCGCAGCTGCGGGTGGTCCAGCGCGTACCTCTGCAATCAACTTGTCGGATACTCTCTTCAGAGCCTTGGCGTCTTCAGCGACGAGCGAGCCATCCTCATTATAAGTCAACGCATTCTTGTACATCTGCTCAAGATCATCTGCAAACTTGTCGATCGTCTTATAGTTGCCGCGCTTATTGTCCTTGTCAATCTCCTTGAAAGAGATGGGCCTTTGGATGATCTTGTAGTAGTCTGGGTAGATGTCCTTGTCCGGTAGAATCATGAATATGTCTGCAAGCAGCCGACCATCATCATCCTCAACTTGCTGCAACTTTAACAATATTTGCGCGACGCGTTGCTTCATGGTCAATTGGACAGCTTGCTCCTCCTCGTCACTACTACTCAATGCACCTTGTTCGCCTCCCCAGGTCTTGACGAGGTTTGCAATGAGCTTCGCATCGAGGTACAGGCCTGAGCCCTTCTCATTGTACCGCTTCGCATTGTTTGTCATTTGCAGTAGATCCTCCTTGAGCATGTCGAGGGTCAAATACTCGCCCTGCTTGAGGCCTTGCCGGATTGTCTCCAGGGCGATGGGCTTCTTGATGAGCTGATAGTAGTCCGGGTACTGCTGGCGCGGCGGGAGCTTCCTGAATGGCGGCGCGACTGCTCGTCCATGATCCTTGAGATGCTCGACCGCGGATAACAGACTATGTAGCTCATCTTCGCCATAGCCGCCATCTTCTGTCTTGGTCTTTTTGCGGCCCATGGGCGAGTCGAGTCTTCCACGCTTGCTCATGCCTCCCTAGTG
Organism: Protomyces gravidus; assembly: GCA_003717255.1. Classification (NCBI taxonomy): domain Eukaryota; kingdom Fungi; phylum Ascomycota; class Taphrinomycetes; order Taphrinales; family Protomycetaceae; genus Protomyces; species Protomyces gravidus. The sequence goes on along the minus strand of QXDP01000257.1, from coordinate 13,151 downwards.
CCTGTAGCCTCCTCCGATACCCGCTCACCTATACCCTCTGCTTCGTGTCTGCGATGTTTATTCGATTTCTGTCCCCAAAATTTGAAAGACGCGAAAACTTGCACAAGACAAGAGCGAAGGCATCAAGAAGAAGCTGAAGGGGCGCTGAGGATGGCATCAAACGCGTCTCGCAGATACAGGAAACTATCAGAGCAAGAGCAAAAGACATTCCTCAAATTCCAACCAGAAATCCACTACAGTAATCGTTACAAGGACGATTTCTACGAGTATCGGCATGTCATCCTGCCAAAACCAATGCTCAAGGCCATCCCCAAGGACTATTTCGATGAGGAGAGTGGGACGCTGAGATTATTGCATGAAGATGAGTGGCGTGGCCTTGGCATCACACAGAGTCTTGGTTGGAAGCACTATGAAACGCACGTCCCGGAACCTTGGATTTTGCTGTTTAAGCGGGAGCTATAACAGTGACGCGGCTGCTCATCGATACGCGTCTTTTCTACTCAAATTCTCGCAATGCATACATGCCATTAGGCACTCATCGTTTCCTCTTTCTAATTTCGCTATACATTTACTGCAGCAACAGAATCTGCACATCGCCTATATCTGCTTCTCCCTGCAATCGCTTGCCCAGGCTTCTGTACACTTCGTCCGAGAGTACCGTGTATTGTCCTCTGAGCGTCTCGATAAAAGCCTGCTCATCGAAATGCCGATACTTGGAGGAAAACAAAATGCGTGCATGAGGATTGTCTTGCTTCAAAACACGTAATGTTTGCAGCAGTGGTTGATGAAAGGTGCTGTTGTAGGTCACATCTGCCATGAGTATCAAATCCAAGTTGGCAAAATGCCGTGGTCTTTCCCAGTCCAGTGCGTCGAATGTGCAGTTGACCTTGTTTTGTGCCACATTCTTCTGCGTGAGTTCACGCGCACTTTCGAGGTCTGTCAGTATCACATTGACTGATGGATACCGACTTGCAAGCGCAATGCCAACGAGACCAATACCAGTACCCAGCTCGATGACACGACTCTTTGGTAACAAGTCTCTCAACTCCAGACCAGATAGTATGCGTTCTGCAAGCAAGACGCCACCGTCCCAGACATGCGATACGATAGCTTCTCTAGTCGATTCGTAGTAGGTCAGACCTCCAATATTGCGTCGCGTTTCTTGCGAAAAGGGCTTTGGAGTTGAGAACGACGCATGACAGCCAGAGACCGCCGTGTTCGCTTCCACTGGCATCAATGAGATGTCAAAACACTTGACTTTGCCCAGTTTAAATGGTATCTTGTACTTTTGCACAGCTTGTACGCCAGACCATTGCAGCTCTACTCGATGAGACTGCATCGAACCTTTTGGCCCAATGAGGCATGCGATGGTTTCCGCATCTGGACAGCTTGATTCTCCAAGATCAGTCGTAATAGACAGCACGATCGTCAGCTCTGACAGGTCGACAACTATTGCGAGCTTCAGCAGCCGTATATAGTAGCGAGTCATGCAGTTTGCGCAACACGAAAATGCAAACCTTGGGAACCAAAAAATTGGTCCAGCTTCAATACTTGTGTACAGAGCTTCACGTCGGTCTAGCCCGTTTAGCTCAGTGGTAGAGCGCGCCACTTGTAATGGTGAGGTCACTCGTTCAATCCGGGTAGTGGGCAGAATATTCCTTTTTGCAATTTTTATCAGGCACAAATTTGTTTCCAATAACAAGCACAGGACAATACAGCTCATGTCACGTCCCATTCTACATCTAGTATCTTATCCGTTGTATCTCAATGCCAATAACCCATCCATACATTACTTGCCCATGCCAAAAACAGACGATCGCCGCTTCATTGTCTTACTTATCTCTTCACCTCCGTTGGCTGGCTGCGATTGCTCAGTCACAATACCGTTCGGCGATTCCTTCTTGTTGAGACTAAAGGAAAAGGATTTTTTGCCACGAAACGAGCTGAAACGACCAAGTCCCATACCAGACTTTTTCTCAGCAAGTCGTGGACGAACTGGTTTCGCATCTTCAGGTGAACCATCCATCTTGCCACTTGATCCATTCGTACCTTGCCAATCCGGCTCATCGAGCTCTTCAAGCGGCGTTGAGGTAATTTGTGTGCGTGTATACGGACCATGATGGTGATCTTCATGCACTGCCGGCATCACCCTCGGAAGTCCATTCGCCGTACTGTCCCGGGCATTACTCGGTGATACAAGGACTTGCTTTGGCGTTGTTGGCGCTTTCGAGTCCGGCGCAAGGATGGCTGTTGCTGAGCGACGGATCGCAACAGGCGAAATTGTCGATGCAAGAGGTATGGTCGGAGCCCTGGCTAGTGTCTTCTTCGCAGCAGAAGGCGGGCTTGGTATATCAACCGGCGGCAACACCGCAACAGCCTGCTGCTCTATATCTGCCAGTCCATCCGGCGGAATCGGTGCAGCGTGTTTCGATGTGGGTGACAAGACCAAACTCGCACGTTCGAGCAGATTCTCCTCCTGATCAACGGTCCTGTAGAATAACACATACGCGCATGCTGTGCCAGAATCCTCCCCGCCAATAAACCTCATGACGACACTTTCTGGGATCCGCTCAACGTGTTCGTCGTCGTACAAGATCCAGCCGAGATGATCTGTGCGTACACAAGCAATATAGTGACCGTGGTACGAAGCGCCACCGAGATGCACTACCACTGCGTACAACTCATAAAGTCGATCTGGATCAGCTGCATCGTCGGTTGTATTACCCAGACGTAGTGTTGTCTCGTATCGTACGACATGTTGTAACTTGACGTGCCGTTGTACCTCTTGTTCATACTTGAAGCGCTTGAGGTGGAGCGCTAAGACTTTGGGGAGTTTCCGGATCTTCATGCGTCGTTCTGCTTCCTGCAGGCCATTACAGGCTTCGCAGAAGAACTTGTTTTTCTCTCTTAGAAACTCAGAAGCTGAAAATGCGCGCATACATGCAGATACAGAAGTGTCTTCTTCAATATCGAGCGAGAGATCGAGGAAAGACTCATCCCGCGATGTGACATTTTCACAAGTCAGGCAGCGTACTTCTGATGCCAAAGTGCCTTCGAAGATGTTGTGCACAAACGTTGTATCTCTCAGTGCATTCTTCTTGGTGATATGCGCGTATCCATCGTGCACGCTGTTGAGAATGTAGTTGAGAAACTCATGCGCATCGTGATGAATATTCTGTCGAAACATTTCATTCTCCCTGCGTAGAGTATCCATGAAGCTTTTCGGCGATAGTATCCCTGTTCGCTGCTTTTGGTCTGCAAGGGAGGCATACACATCCCGCAACGACTCGAATAGAACTGCATCAGAAGGCTGACGTGCCGGCGGCGAAATGACCACATGCGTCTCAAGCAAACGCTTCTTGTACGGATCCGTAGCTGTATCATCCGTCGGCTTCATCTCGGCCCCGCGAAAGGCGTTATCACTCTTAGAAACGGGCGGATCTGGAAACATGGCATGCTGTAGAGGTGGTTCGCCTTTCGGATAATAGCTGCGTTTTCGAAAGTCTTCCTTTTCCTCTTCGTCCTGCGTCCAACCACTCAGGCCCTTTTTCTTCTTGATGAGTTGAGGCGGCGGCGGAGGCGGTGTATTCGTATCGACAAAGGATCGTTGCGGATACGGTTCGCTAAAGATAGCCTCTAGCACCGCATCGTCACAAGGCGCACTGAGTAGAGCGTTGCGAAAAGGCGGCGTATAGTAAAGCGCTTGTAGCACCGAGTTGGCATAACACGTACTGCCAAAGTTTTCGAGTCCCCAGTACTTGTCGCGTCCATCTTCGCAGAGTGTCAACGGCGCTGCGGGAGGCTGCGGCGCAACGACGACGGGAGCGGGTTTTTCCTTCTTGTTGTTTGCCTGACGTGGTTAGTTCTGAGCGGTATGCTAGCCTTGTTCATACCTTGCCGAAGCCAAACATGGCTGCAGAAGGTATTTCCTGTAGCTCTTTGCCGTATGTGTGGAGGTTTCTTGGATTTCGATGTTGGGAAAAGCGTGGAATTATATGACACAAAATGAGACATGGATGAACAGGATATAAGACCAGAAGATGAGGACAGAGCACAGGACAAAGGCGATGATAAGTCTACTTCTATCCCTCCAAGGCCATAGCACCAGTAACAATCTCGACAAGACCGTTTGTAATCACAGCCTGGCGCGTTCTGTTGTAGGCAATAGTGAATTTCTCAATCATCTCGCCAGCATTCTTAGATGCGTTGTCCATGGCGTTACGCTTTGATGAAATTTCACAAGCGTGACCTTCAGCGAGGGCCCAGTAGATGGAGTTGGCAAACGTGAATTCCGACAAGTTGGCCATCACATCATCCTCCATCTCGTATGCAGCAAAGTTGGGGGAGTTCTTGATGGACTCTTGCGTGAAAGCAGGAATGATCTTGGGCTCAAAGGAGATACCCGACAAGTAAGTGTTGAAGATGATCTGAATGCTCTCATACTCTTTGCCATTCTTTGTAATGAGGTCTGCAATAGCAGCGGCATCGCCAAAGGTCGGTACCTCCTTGCCAATCTGGTTGAAGGTCATGATGATATTTTCCGGCTTGAATCGCTGCAGCTGGGCTTTGCACTTGTCACCGAGCACAATCACATCAGCATCGGGTGTCTCTGCCAGCGCATTTCGAGTAGCCTTGGATAGCTGCGAGTGAATACCACCGCAAAGACCCTTGTCGCTTGATGCCACAATGAACAATGTCTTGCCCTTACCGGCAACAGTCTCTGCATTTGTAAAGAGTTCACCGGAAGTTTCGCCGTATACCTTGGCCTGATTCATAGACCGTGTCGCTTTGGGAAGCTTGGAAGATGCCACGGTCTTCATGGTCTTTGTGATCTTCTCAATGTTCTTGATGGACTTGAGGCGCATTTCGATTTCGCGAAGGGTGGCCATGTTGCGTGTTGCAATGGGTGCTGTGCTTTTCAGCAGGGAGCGGCTGGTATTAGCATGCATCATCTTTTTCAAGTGCAATTATACGTAGCGAGGCCTCGAGCGAACATGGCGGCAGGAGAAGCAGGAGATGCAAGTAGACACTCTTCTATAGCTCTCTTTCCTCATCTGCTTTTCGTCGTCGTCGGAAGTCGGAGGGAACAGATCACGTGATGTAGGGTTAGGCAAGCAATTCCCCTGTCTTGATTGACGCTGCTGCTGCTATAGATACTGCTATAGTTATTGCTGCTACTGCTGCTACTGCTGTCGCTGCTATAGATCCTGCTGCTACTGCTATAGACTAGCTCTGTATGAGCATCACATTCAAGCTAGGCACACTTGCTATTCGCACACTTGCCAAGCCCATCTCTGTTGCTCTCAAGTCACAGGCCAAACAGCATGCCACGTTCAGACGCGCATGCATCAACCTTGCTCAAACAATGCATCGTTTCGACATCAATGTATGTGGGTCACATACCCACGCTCAAATCTGACTGCAGATGCGAATGAACCTACTTGGAGAAAAGGGTCTTTCTCATGTTCGGCCGCTCAATGAAGCGAAAGCCATTGACTCTGGAGCCAACTTCATTAGTGAATCATTCCTATTTAGTGTCGCAGGCGGCTTGATTGTCTTTGAGTCCTGGCGATCACGGAAGAAAGAGCAAAATAGAAGAGAAGGCGTTGCTGATGCCATTGAAGCGCTACAAAAGGAAGTAGAAGATCTGCGCACTGCTATGGCGCGTACCAGTAGATCGCAACGGATATCATCGCCGCAATTAGATATCACAGACCCGATGGCACTGCGTGTCCTGCATCCAAACCTGTCAGCTGAGATCATCAGAAAAACAGCAAGCGAAATACGGACAGGACTGCGGTCGACAGACTTTTAATGCTTATGACAATACATCCTCATTGCGCGCCCATCCGCGCAGGACTGATTTGATCATGCTTGATGCGCATCAGAATGCTAAGCATGCTTGTCTGAATTCTCCATGGCAGCGATCTTGGCTTTCATCTTTGAAAACATCTCCTTCATCTCCTCTGGTGTCTCCATGTCAAAGCCTGGTAGTACTCGTCTGAGCCATACTCAAAGGAGATCTTGTTGTCCTTGTCATACTTGTCGCCCAGATAGAGCAAGATAGCGCAGGTCTCAAATACGTTCAAATTGCCATCCGTCAAGGCTGGGATACGGCCATTTGGGTTGATTTTCAGGAACCACTCCTCTTTCTGCGTGTTCTTGGTAATGTCGACCGTTTCGACTTTGTACTTGAGACCGAGTTCCTCAAGAGCAATCGAGGCCTGATGGCCATTGGGCGTACCAAAGGTGGAGAGTGTCAAGTCTGACATGTTGCGGATATGTGTTGTGTTTTGAATGAGTCTCGCAGCAGCACGATAGCTTCTTAGCATATATATACACGTGGGTCGTGGCACTGACGTCTGCGTCTATCAATTGTCGCGCGGTTCGGTCACAGCGGGGAACTTTTTCGGTTTGTAATCAATCAACAACACATTCTTATTACTGCCCCTTCTTCCGAATGCTTTCTATCAGGATATGGCTGGCTTCTGTCTGCTTCGCGCTTCGGAACAGCTACTACACTTCTAGTTTTGCTAGGCTGACTACAGAAATATACGGACAGCCTTCTGCTGCCTTGTTCCAGAGTAAAACAATGTGTAAGGAAGGTGAAAGGGAATCAGGGGCCCGTGCTGAAGACAGGAGTTTGGTTGATAGGACATGGATAAGTGAAGAACGACAGAAAGGCTCGCTACATCGGCGAGAAAAAATGTCCAGTCAATTCTTAGGCAAGACCATCATTGGCTTTGCAAGGTCATAGTTCCATCATGTAACTCACTTCATGGCATTTGCACTTCACTTCGAGGTAGGAAGAAGCCCTTCACATACTAGCCTTCTTGTTATGATAACCTCCTTCTAGAAGATTCATCATGCTTGATATTAATAGCATTCATCTTTGGACTAACCATACCTAGATGTCTGCAAGTGTTGAGACGAGCCATCTGAATCGCCTATCGCAGCAATCAATCTCCCCTCAATCGCAGTCTGCAAGCCGAGCTTGGACCCTGACCATGTATATACCTCCTGGGGTATCTACCTTCGCTGGTGCGTTGCCTCCATCGCAAAAAGCTCTTCGTGGTCGCAGCATTACTCTTGAGCCCGTCACTGCAGGTCATCTCGCTTCTTTGTATGATTGCTTAGATCTGGTAAACTACTCCACGTCGCCCATCTGGCGCTACGTACCTTTTGGAGAAGTGACAAGCTACGCAGACTGGAGTCAGCTTGCCGAACGTTTCATACATGCAGCACCGAATTGCCACTACACTGTTCTAATGGACCACAAAACACCTGTCGGTCTTGCGGCGTTGATCGACGTGCAGGCCAAGATTGGCAATGTCGAGATTGGTTGGCTGCTCTTTTCGCCAGCCTTGCAGCGAACAACAGCCAGCACTGAGACGGTGTATTTGTTGTTGAAGCATGCATTTGAAGAATTAGGCAACAGGCGCGTTGCTTGGAAATGTCACAATGAGAATGCTCCAAGCCACCAAGCTGCAGCCCGATATGGATTCAAGGCTGAAGGAGTCTGGCGGAATCACTATGTTGTGCACGGAAAGAACCGTGATAGTGCCTGGTACAGCATTATTGATAGTGAGTGGAATGAGCGCAAGAGGGCCTTTGAGACTTGGCTTTCTCCTGATAATTTTACGATAGACGGTCAGCAGAAGAGGCGGCTACGAGACTGTCCGTAGTGCCTGTACACGCTACTCTGATATATACTAGTTTTGTCTTCCAAGGCTCTTCCCTACGTCATCTGTCAGGGGCGCAACTTTTTCGAGATTCCGCAAATGAAGAAGCAACAAGGCATCAAGCAAGGACAATACATCCCATTGACACCTATCCATGTCCGATCAAGAGGTCCGGTCTGCATCAGGTGCAAGGCCCTCGACCGACTCACTCAGGGCCTATCAAGCGCAACCCGCCATCAACGAGCGAACGCGTCTCATCAGCTCAGATGACGAGGCAGTGGCCGTCACACCTTACAACCTCTTCATTGTGCGCTCCTTGCGCCGCATGACAGTATTCTTCTTGTTTCTCAGTATCCTATGGTGGACTTTCAACCTCGTGCTCGTCTTTGTATCAGTTTCCAACAATATCCACTCGCGCGGATCCGGCTTCACGCAGCTGTCCTTTGCGACGATTAGCGTGTTTCTGCTGCTTTGCAACCTCATGTTCTTCTCAACGCCAAGTAAAGCAGATCGCATCGTGGCATTGAGTATGAGCGTGTTTCTGATGGTTAACTTTGTAATGATCATGGCAATCGGACGTCTCCGAACAGACGAAGGCTGGATCGGCATTGCGTCTGTCATTTGGACCATGCTGATGGGCTTCTTTGTGGTCATGACGGATCGCGTGGTTGAATATGGCAAAGAAGAGGAGGAAGAACGTCTTCTTGGCCATGTCCAGACACGACGAACTCTTGGCGAGTGGTGCAAAGTGTTTGTGTCACTCTTTGGCAACACAATCCTGCTCCTGGTGGTCATCCTGACATGGCTCACACTGGTCTTGCGTGCGCATGATGCAACCCTGCCTGCTCCTGGCAAGAAGGTCTGGGTTGACAATAGTGCCTATCAAGTGCACGTCGATTGTATCGGAAACGCGTCAAGCTTGCCAACCGTTCTGCTCGAAAGTGGTGAAAATAGCGTCGAGTATGGATTGTTGCCATGGGCACTGGAAGCACAGACACAATACAACCTCGGTCGCGTTTGTTACTGGGATCGTCCAGGCTATGGCTGGTCAGACAATGCGCCATCGCCAAGCTCCGCCGGCGCAATCGCCGATGCCCTCTCTGAAGCATTGATTGAAGCTGAGGTCTCCGGGCCATTCGTCGTTGCTGCGCACGGGATCGGTGGCGTATACGCTCGCATTTTTGCAAGTCGCCACGCCAAGGAAATCAAGGGCCTCTTGCTCGTCGATACGCTTCACGAGGATTTGCTAGGTACTGTTGGCAATGCCAAAAACTCCTTCTTCCTCTTCATCCGCGGCTTTCTCTCGCCCCTTGGCATCGATCGTCTTGTTCTTTGGATCTTTGGTGGCAGGTCGCGTGAAGACCGTACATTTGGACGCACGGCGTATCGTGGGGGGCGATGGACGCGTGCTCGTCTGCAAGAATCACTCGCGATGCCACTCACACACAACGAACTCCTCGCAGCACGCGCCATTCTCCCTGAAACCGTACCCATCACGGTCGTCGCAGCGGGCAAGGAAATGCGTCGCAGTAAGACGTGGGAGTCGAAGCAGTATGACTTGAGCAGGCTTTCAAAGAATGGCAAGATTGTGGTTGTTGAACATACCGACCACAGCGATATCTTGAAGAGACCTGAGGGTACTGAAGTGCTTCGCAAGCAACTTGCAAGTCTAGTCAAGGCTGACAAGTAACCTATCTTGTCTTTGTGCTATTTATTATATCTATAGTGACTGTCTTATATCCCTTTTTCTTTCTTTGCGCGACTGACTGCGACTCATGAGTAGACAGGGCTATTCACAAGTATGGCAGAGACTGTGGTTGAGGTGGACTATAAAGATGGCGTAGCATACTGGTCAAAGCAGTCTGGCGATGTCAATGGTATGCTCGGTGGTTATGGTCCCGGATCACGCGTACCACGGATGGATATCCAGCACTCTGAACGGCTACTTAAAGGACTGCTGCCGCTGATAGTTGACGAGAAAGAGGTCAAGGAGGGTAGACTTGTCATGGCTGATTGTGGATGTGGTATCGGACGAATTACCTTGGATCTGTTGTCGCGATATGCAGCGACCGTGGATATGGTTGAGCCTTGCGTGCCATTTACGAAGCAGATGGCTGAAGGCGCAGCTTTTGCGCCGCTGAGAGAGGCTGGCAAGATTGGAGAGATACTGACATTGGGTCTGCAAGACTGGCACCCAGAGGAAGCAAAGTACCACATTATCTGGAATCAATGGTGTCTTGGCCAGCTATCCTACGAAGATCTTGTCGCATACCTCAAGCGATGTAAAGCGAGTATCAAAAAGGGAGGATACGTCGTTGTCAAGGAGAACTTGAGTGGCTCTACCACAGACATTTTCGACGACCAGGATTCAAGCTGGACGCGATCGCAAGCGAATTGGCTACAGTCTTTCAAAGACGCTGGACTGACGGTGCATACCAGCAGTCTTCAGCATGGGTTTCCTCAAGAGCTCTTCAAGGTCAAGGCTTGGGCACTGTACTGAAGTGCTTCGCATCAAAGTCGTCCATCAAGTGGCTTATTCCACTAAGACGGGGCCTTCTAAACTGACACAGCTTCGCTTTTTTGGTTCTCGCCTAAGGAGAACATGCGACATGTGGTGGCCGTAGACTTTCCTTGAAGGTATAACTTCAGATGGGCCCTACATCGCACGAGCTGTGCTTGGCTGAACAGCACGAGCTTTACTGAAGCATACTGCATCGGTTGACCGGTCTTCGTCGAGCCGTCATCTCTCGGCGTTTCTTCTACACGAGAAACAAATCTACGACTCGCGCTCCGCACATGTCTGAAGACTGGAAAAGGTTGATATCAGTATGATGTCCTTGCGAGAAGCGGTCTGATCACCTGGTATATGATGCAAAGAACTCGTAGCAAAGTATAGACACTGTAAGAAAGAATCATCATAAAATAAGCTACCAAATTCTCCAGCTATCGCAGACATCAGGCCAAAAGCAACTCCCAATTCTTATCCCGCATGACCACTTCCCACCGCCTTCGACCCATATCCTTTTCCTCCAAACATGCTGTTCGTGCACGAGAGACGCGCTCCGCTTCTCGCCAGCTTTCCCATACTTCAAGCAGTAATTCAAGACATCGCTGCTGGTTGCCGAATCCCATGTGCTTTGCGATGTGTTCATACCGACTTTGAACAACTTTTTGTTGTAGCGAGTAGATGCTTACACTGCCGAGGATGAATAGCGGCCAGGGAAGACCGTACTCTTGCGGTGAGGGTGATGGAATGATGGGAAGCAAAGCGATTGCTTGAGAAAGAAGCGATTGGGCAGTGAGGCTGTAGCAAGGTGTCTGGAGTATACGATAGTGCAAGTATATCATGTAAGGCTTCTCGAGGTGTCGTTGGTTGGTTTGCAGGTGCCAATGCATCGAGCTTAGCGGTATAGTATGCCTCGAGATTCTTCAATTCTTCAGTCGTGTCTGATGTTGATCTTTGCGCACGCTCGCTTTCTTGCTCAAACGTGGTAGACAGCATTTCTGCTGAGCTGCTGCAGAAATCATCATAGCGTCTCGTCATCTCTGCGTTCATCTGACATGTCGCAACTCCATTTAACCCAACGGAAGGTGGTTGTGACTGACTGCTATTTCTCCTGATAATACATCAAGCACTTTCTGGTCTTCAGAACTTCTATGGCTAGACTTGAGAGTCGTCGTTTGGGAATCCACTCAAGGCTCATCAAACAGGCAGGGAAACTCTGCCCATGGCCATGTAGTAGGCGATCGAGTCAAAATTGAACGCTTGCATTCAGCGTGCATGTCACGGGGCGCGAGCTAGATTGCCATGCGACAGGCTGGTAGCGGCTCTCGGCTCTCGCACCCTAATGAGCTAAGACACTGGCAGAGCATTGATGCGTAGGGAGCCGCGAAGACTGACAAAGACAAGGATTAATCTTTCTTCTATCAGTGCTTTGCCCATTTACGGCCTACGCTAGGGGCAGCTGCTGGTTCCTCCTCCTTGTCCTGCCGTATCGTTCTGAGTATGAACGTGTAAGCTACTGAGGGTAGCGGCCCGTCCACTGGCAGTGTATTGCGCCGACTCTTGCGATTGCGAAGTGATAGAGATCTAAGGATACGGATGAGAAATCTATGAAAAGGTGCTTCGATTGACCTAGACGATCGCGAGCGATTGCATGCGTGAGGAATGAGTGCAAGTAATTGAGGTCTGGTACCTTTAGCAATCAGCCTCGCAGTTCGCGATCGACATTCTGTAAAGTGTCCTCCTCATCCTGGCCGAAAGGACTGAGGGCGGCCGCGAAACGCCCGTGCTCAGTTAATTGGTAGTATGCCGATATCGTAGCGATCATGTATTCGTTGGCTCCATGATATACAGGCCCGCCGGACGATCCGCCCTTCGCGTCACAATCTGGCAGGACTAGCATAAACTCTTTGGAATGGATAGGTCTGACAACTTCGGAAATGCCTACACATTGTAGCAATGGGTCCCGCTCCTCTCTTGTGATTGGATTGTAGCCATATGCAGTCAAATTGAGGTCGTCCAGCTGTCCAGCACCCTTGAATATTGCGGAACGAGAACCGTAGGTGTCCTGCAAGTACTTTCCAAACCTAGGATGAAATTTGATGAAGGCGACGTCGTGATCAGCGGATCCGTGCTGGTATCGTGGAGAAGCTTGCCAGCCACCAGAAACGAAGTAAACGGACGGTTTGGTCTCACCGGCCCACTCTGGAGCAAAAACTATGCGATCTGCTTGGACTCCTTGGTCGTCGTGTAAGCAGTGTGCGGCTGTTGCAACGATGCTGCGTGTGTTCGAGGTGACGATAGAACCAGTGCAGACACGGTGGAACGCTTTATTATAGAAGAAGAACAGGAGACCGATGTGAGCCTTTTTGGGAACATTGTATGACACTGCTGAAGGCCCGAAGATTGCGGACAGGTTGCCTGGCCAATCTAGCTCAGTTGATGCTTGAGACAAAGCAGAGACTCCCTTCGAGGTTTTGATAACGCCGACGAGAGAAGTGGCAACCACAAAGCAAGCGATCGATAGCTGCGAGACGACCCCCATTGCGATCTTGAATGATGCACAATAGCAGGAAGGCTGGGTGCTTGACAAGTTGCTTGCTGAGTCTACGATGCGGGTATGGGAGAACTTATAGTGCATCGGGAAGCGCTGAGCTGGCATATTCCAGTAATAGATTCAGGGGACACACGCGATCATTAAGATGTGCAGGAGCTCAATTTTCAATGCGCTTTCGACAGGGCTGAAGTGTATGGCAGTCGCTCACAACCTGTCTTCATTGCCGTCGCTGTGTATAGGAGCCTAACAAAAGGGGACTGTGCGTCGCGAATCGCTCATCTATGTTAAAAACTAGTAGGTATGGTTCTCCCCGAACATGCCACGTCTGCACTTCCCCCTATATAGTAGCCCGTGACTGCTCATCGCTCCTGATACCTCCTCACAGCACTCCCTATTTTCTAACACTCCA
>QXDP01000256.1:0-25382 GCA_003717255.1 Protomyces gravidus | reverse complement strand
TTTAGAACCGAACAGCCGAGTGGTCACAACTTTCGAGCCACCCGCTCGTGCTGCTACTTGCCTCTCTACCTGGGACGAACGTCGCAGTTAGCGTCCGCTCTCCGGGCACCTGACATAGGCGGCACCTTCACATTTTGAAGTGGCCCCGTGTACAGCCTTAGTCCAAGCGAAGTCATAGTCTCCATCAGTCGCGTCTGCTTTGTGGGACAGGTGTAAGCAGTCACAAAATAGGCTAGCCCACCACAGTATTGCTCTCGAGCGAGCTTGAACAACCGCTGTCCTGCCACTGTCTGTCTACCGGCCCTCGACACTATCAGCTCTGAGAGACTTTACAGAAAACTGGTCGTTCGATATGAATTTGGGCGTTTGACAAGTCAATTCTAAACCATAAAACCATGCATGGCGACTCATCTGGTGGAGTGACCTTCAATCAGTTGGCGCCACTTGACAGTTCACGGTGTCTTTGATCCATCATTTCTGAGATGTTCATCAGTCACGCCTGTTCGAATCACATAGTTGATGCAGGCACCGACATGCAGAGATACGAACTTGCCCGATACATGAAGCTTTGGCAGGCAAATATTTCCATCCGGTGATGTAGTCTTTTGCCGACAGCAAGTTCGAATTCGACGGGCAAATCCTGCAATATGGTAACCCCGTGCAACATATTTTTAATCCCGCAGCTATAAAGCCGTCGCATTGCTGAGAGCTTTTCAATCAATTCTCAATTTGCTGCTCGCGACGAGACGGACAATTGCGTTGTTGTTTTTGCTACACAAGATCTTCGCCAGAATGCATATATAATCGATCTTGATGCGTTTTGTGTTATAATTTCTCAGAACACCTTTCCTTCCGAAGAATCTATGACCTGATCAATAGAAGGGCTGGCCGGCGAATCCGGCCAATTACAACTGGTAAAGTGATCAGCTCCGAGTAATACACGGATTCATCCCTCCCAATAAATATAAAATAAAACAAGTTTTGTTTCGCAGCCTGGTCATGATACAAGAAGACCTGGTCGAATTCAATCCCGCAATCTTTGCTGTATGATCGAAATAGCTTGGAAAGCTTGATACTGCTAGATGTGACGCTGGAAGCAGATCTCAGAAGCTGCAGGGACAGAATGGCGAAACCATTATTGAGCGGACCCGTCAGTTGAGCTCATGCTCCCTATGCACGCTAGCTAGGTTCCTGATCGCATCCGTCTCGAGATGCAGACATGAGAGGTATTTACAGGCGCTGTTAAGTGTTTTCAAGACACAAGTTTGCGGAAAAAAACCCCCACTGGTTTAATTGGCCGACGCATTGTTGAGCACGAGTCAAAGCAAGCCAGAAGCACCTCACACGGTCCGAAGCTGCATTGGGCGAAACTTTTGTCACGCCCGACCATCCAGAGTCGCGATGGCGAAGAAGCAGGGATATCAAGGCCTAGAAGATTGCCGACGAATTGTTCACGCGAATCGCGCGTCGCAACAGTGTTTATAGCAGTTTCGGGTGGTGAAGCGAATGCAGATTTGAGAAGTTGCTTGTCGTACCTTTATCGATCAGGAGAATTGACTCAATATTTGGATTGACAACACTTGGCACGAAAGTCAGAATGTCGTGGGCTGCTAGGGCAGACAGACAAAATTGAGCAGGTCCGTGGCGTAGATGGTGAGTGCAAGCAGGATTGCGGACTAGCATGACTGCGTGCTTCTTTCCGCTCTTATATTCTTGCAATGTTTGGGCAGATGGTTTGGGTTGCCTTAACCAAGAATAAGCTTGCTCCAAGACGATGGCAAATCATTGACGCGCCAGAGCGTTGCGCTGCCTTAATGACATCGAGCTACGATCGCTCAGGGAAAGCTTCTGAATAGCTAAGGCGCAGAATGTCACGGACCGGGCCGCTACCCTCGGTCGCCGGCTGGTCCATAGTCAGGAAAGACACCGCAGGACAAAGAAGAACAATGATTGCCCCTAGCGTGGGGATCCGAGATGCAAAGTACTGATAGAAGAAGGCGAGCCCTTTTTCTTATCAGTCTTTGCCGCTTTCTACGAGATTCGTCCTGACGACCTATGGCACTAAGATACATCCGGTTTCGGCCGTGCACCGTGCACCGACTCTTCGCCAGTGTCAGACCTTACTAGGGTGCGAGGGCCGCTACCAGCCTCTCGCATGGCAATCTAGCTCGCAGCCCGTGACACAAAAGAGTTGGAGTTGGTGCCGGTGTGTTGTTGACAATACAAGCTGAGTGGTCGTCATCTTTGTCATATCGCTCGTACGCTTGACCGAGACGAACACTGTCCGCGAAAGACTCCGTTTGACCGTTGTTATCCAACCCATCAAAACGAACGGGGTCGAATGTGCCTGAGCGAACACTCGGAGACATTGAATGGTTGTAATGTCGGTAGACCAGCTAGCTAGACAGAATGCGCCCTAGCATTGTCGGCCGTATAGTTCGTGATTTGTGGTGATAGGTGACAGATGTCGCCCTTGACCTCAAATTTGCCTTGACTACTTATGCACATCATGATACGTTCCTGTATGAGAGTCAATCTGTACCACAATTTACTGCTGGTGTGTCCTGTTCGACATCCATATCCTTGCGGTCTTAAAGTGGGTTCTGACAAACCATTCAGCGAGCGACTATTTCCGCTGTGCAGAGCAAGGCTGGCTTGATAGGCACTGGCTGGCTTGATCTGCGATTTGCAAGCGGTCACTGGCAATTCCAAAGCAATTCCAAAGCTCCCTGATTCATGGTTCTTATCAGATCGATATCCGTGTCGCGGCATCAGATCTTGCTCCACGTTTATTGGTCTTTTTTCGAGCACAGCGACATGGCCAATCGCTCTTGCTGTCCCGATACCGCGCGTCACTCCGAAGCGATGACCATCGTGCTGCAATGCGTCATAGGTTTCTATTTGCATATAAGCAGTTGACTTGTTCGATTCCATGCCGACATGCTGTCCAGTTCTCGATTGCAAAGTCAGAACAGTGGCTGCCAACTGCGTAAACGGTCGCGGTTGACAACGATATTGTAGGAACTGGTCGGCAAAAGTATATAACGGATGTTAAGTGGCGCGGTACAATCTCATCGCAACCCTTTCTTTGTTCAGGTCTGTGCACGGACATTGGCCGAATATGCTTGGGCTAAAAGAACTGTCTGGACACCAACGCAAAGCCCAGACCAACCGGATCCAACTGGCGAAACTCAAGAATACCGTGCTCATAATACAAATTCTTGCAAATCGAATCCGTCAAATTTGAGTTCCGTGAATGTCCTTTGGCTGCTGCTTCGATTGCCACAACACGAGATTTTCGAAGATTTGGCTCAGTATTCCCGAACTGAGCGTCGACTGTGCAATTCCACGTTGGTCAACGGAACAATAGTCTGATACGAGCGCGACTTTCAACCGAGCATGTTTTTCCTTTCTGGTGCTGGTGACCATTGCTTCGTCACGCTTGCTGGGATTCAGGACACACGCCCAGGAAGTCATGGAATGGCAAAGCAGTCTCTCTTTTAGTCAAAATGGAGTGTGGATGGATGAAATGCCTTGCTTCAAGGAATGCACAAGCCTATGAAAGGTCAGGGGAAGTCCTTTCATCGATGCCTTTTGAGAATGTTGCTTGTCAGAATCGCTCAATTGAAATGAGCTTTCGGGAAATAGTGAGTCATGATTGCTGAGGCGAGTCTAGATGGCTAGCCGTGACTTCAGAGCGAACCGAGATAATCTCCGACTTCTTCCACAGTGAGACGCCTGAAACGGGGCGCGTCTGGCATTTCATCTGCAGGCTTGCCATTCATGGTGTAGCCTAACAGACGAGACTCTGGTTGACTCACAATAGCAATCTCGACTGTTTCGCTCGTCATCTCCCCCTCGAAACCCTCCTTCAGCGTCAGCAATGCAGTATGGATGGCATCTTCAAGCTCCAATGATGAGCTGTAGCGCTTCTCGAGAAATGTTTTTGACGATGTACTTGATTTGCCGATTGCGGTTGCCTTCCAAGGGAAGTATGAGCCAGAAGGATCCACTTGAAACAATTGAAAGCCAGCATGCTCATCCCAGCCGGCCACCAGTACGGAAACGCCATAGGGCCTCACGCCTCCACTCTGTGTCGCATTTTGCATTTCCTTAGCAATCTCTTGCACGAGGATTTTGGTCGGAGGATATTCCTCGTAGATGCGCTTATACTGCGAATGCGAAGCCTTGCGAGCCTTATCGACGAGCACTCGAAAGTCGGGTCCCATGCCGGAATAGACCATACAGGCGTTTGGCGTTAGTTTGGAGATTTTTTCGATAGAGGTGGCATCTTGGAGCGCTGACGGTGTCTTCTTCTCCGTAGCTAGAATAATGCCATTTGTTGCTTTAATGCCAAGAGACTGCACGCCTTGATTGACAGCTGCCAGAGCATGCTCGATTTGACCAAGCTTCCCTTGCGGCGAGAAGGTTGTTAGAGAGAATGAGTAGGACATCTGACTCGCAAATCGAGCTGCCTAGAATCCTTATTGCTTGCCGACACGATAGAGGTTTGAGCAGCGCGTCGGGCAGCGGTTGTTGTCCTGCTCTTGCATTGCGCGGCCTTATTCTGTGATGCGCGTTCCAAGGTTGCGAGCGTGCGACACAACAAGTGCCAGCGAGCCGCAACAACTTCACGATCAGCGAGCAATGAAAGCGCGAGCACAAATAAGGCCATCACTTGGGTGAAATCGAAGGTAAGAAAGCATATGCCGGGCTCAATTCGACTCTCGAGTATCAATTGAGCAAGTTGCATGATCTTTTGCCGAAAGCCATGCAGTCATCTTATCCTGGCGCTTCTATGCGCAGTCGCAGCTCTCATGCCGGCTGCCACGATCGCGCACTTGCGAAACGAGACGAAGCGCATGATCCTTCATGGCTTCGATGGCTATATGCAGCATGCTTTCCCAGAAGATGAATTGCGCCCGATCACCTGCATTGGACGAAGTAAAGATTCAGATGCAGACAATCTGCCCATCAATGACATCTGCGGCGGCTTTGCGATGACTCTCATCGATTCGCTCGACACAATGGCCATCATAGGCGACAAGTTGCGCTTCGAACAAGGCGTGCGCGACGTCATCGATCACGTTTCGTTCGACCAGGACAGCAAAGTGCAGGTCTTTGAGGTTTCTATTCGCGTTCTAGGTGGTCTGCTCGCCTCGCATCAGCTTGCTCTTGGTGGTTCTGGACTTGCAATGCGCATAAATTGGTACCAAAATGAGCTCCTTGATCTTGCCATTGATCTTGGCAGGCGTCTCCTTCCCGCTTTTCAGACCGCAACAGGATTGCCATTGCCCAGAATCAATTTGCGCTTCGGGACAAGCCGATTACGAGACAGTGATTCGAATGAAACATGCTCAGCTGGTGCTGGCAGTCTGATACTCGAGTTTGCTGTGCTCAGCAAGCTGTCCGGCATCCCTGACTTCGAAATCGCAGCCAAGAATGCGTATATGGCTTTGTGGTCGAGACGTCGCGAGCTCGATCTGGTCGGGAGCGGTATCGATGCGCACACCGGGCAATGGCAGTCTGTCTTTACCTCCGTCGGTGCAAGTGTCGACTCTTTCTACGAATATGCTCTCAAAGGCTGGGTGCTGCTCGGCGATCAAGATTATCTTGCTGTGTGGCAAACTGCTAGCAAGGCAATTACAAAGCATATTGTAGATGAGTCGGGATTTCTCTTCTGCCAAGTACACATGCAGACCGGCTTTCCTCTCGCAAACCACATTGACTCATTGTCAGCGTTCTTTCCGGGTCTGCTCGTTCTCGCAGGTGATCTCAGTCAGGCAATACGCATGCATCTCACTTACGCCACACTTTGGAAACGCTACCGCGCAATGCCGGAGAGGTATGATTACACAAAGTCAGCTACAGTGGCTCCGCATTACCCACTACGTCCAGAATTCGTCGAATCAACATATTTACTTTTCCAAGCGACGAAGGATCCTTTCTACCTTGATCTTGGAAGCCAAATTCTGGAAGACTTGAAAACGACGCAGACAGACTGTGGATTTGCTGGCATTTCTGACGTGTCAAGTGGCAGTCTAGAAGATCGGATGGAGTCCTTCATGTTATCGGAGACGCTCAAATACCTCTATCTTCTTTTCGATCCTTCGAATCCTATACATGACAGCAAGCGCAAGGAGCCATGGGTCTTTTCTACCGAGGCTCACATCTTGTCTCATCCCGACGGCAAAGCGTTCGACGGATCGACCAGTTCGGGCCTCCCGCCTATGCGCTGTGAAGTCCCGCAACAAGAAACGTTCTTTTCAGCAGTCATGTCACGAGCAGACCTTTATCATGCAGGTGTCATGCTCAATATTCCGGTCGGTGTCATGGACGCCAACATTACTGAGCTTGCGAAACCGAACTCTCTTTCTAGACCGTTCAAAAGGCCATGGGCCATCGATCTCTTTTTTGGCAACCTTGCTGGGTTCCTTTCCGCCGTCGGGGACTCCATCTTCAGTTCCGGCAAGAACATCGTAATTAAATCATTGGGAGGGCAAGAACATCCATCTTGGAGCACACAAGCTGACCGTCAGGGTGAAGCTCAGGCTTGCACCGCGCGATGACAGGTTTGTTGTCACTCATTGTAATGGACATAAAGTTCTTCAGGACTCGCGCTTGATTGTGCAAGACGACACCTACGCTGGCTTTGCACAAGATGCAATCAAATTCGAATCCGAGGGTGCCCTTCGGGCGACCTTTGGCGAAGGGACCGAGAGATTCGTCGATCTTCCTTATCAACCAGCCAAGGAGAATATTCCATTAGGTCCGATCTTTCAGGTCGTCTTCAATGTGGATTCGCCAAACTCCTACGGGTGCTCTCGAGGTCTAGCGAACCCGAACCGAACAAGCGATACTGCATTCGTCGTCATGCGTGGCCAATGTTCTTTCCTGGATAAGGCTATCGCAGCCGCCGGAGCAGCAAGCTTGGTCGTCGTCGTTGACACGCCCGAAGGACAGCTTCCGCGGCCGACCCTATCAACAGAGAAGGAGGTCAACAACGGCTTACCCCTGCTGGTCTTGGTTCCATTTGTTGGCCTGTCATACTTGCGTGAGGCGCAGCATGTTAAATTTGTGAAAACCCCTCGAATGTGGATCTATGGCCAAAGGGTGGACAATTTGGACATTCTTACTAGCTTACAGATGTAGCTCCAAAACTAAGTCTAATCAGTTGAAGAAGTGCTTGAATAGCATGTTAAGCAACGCGTTGACTGTGAATTTGAATTGTCCGTTGTTATAGTCAACAAACTCTTGCTTGTTGTACTGGGCTTGGAGCAGTTCATCAAGCTGAACATTGAAGCGCGCGAATACCGCGCCCGAGCTGAAGATGTCCAGCGTAAAGAGGCCAATCTGATCGGACGAGATGACGAGCTCGAATTTATCGTAGGGCGCAGACTCATGGCGAATGCTCAGCAACACACCCTTTGTGTAGAGCTTAAAGGCAGAGTATTTTCTTGAGCCGAACTTCGGGACAGATCCTGCCCGCTGCAAGTCTCTCAAATGGAAGAATTGCTTCGTGAAAGGCAAGACTGATTTGCGCTTGCTCTTTTTGCCTTGCAGAGACAGCATGGCTTGTTCAATATAGTCATTATAGCTCTGATGCTGGGATTCCAAATACTGCCGCTTGATGGTGAGCTCGTGCAATGTTGCTCGAGCTGTATTGAGCTCCATTCGACGCTCGATCCTGCGCCGGTTCTGTGTTTTGATATCCTGAGCAATCGAGTTGACCAGATCTTGATAGCCATTGCTGCGGCTGAGCCATCCCAGGTCCTCTAATTTCAGAATATTTTCAAGTGCTTCGCGTTTAATGTCAGCAAATGATGAAGCTGACAGATCTTTGCGAGAACGGGCCGTAGCACTCTGAAGAGCGCGGCGAGTGTGCTGCTCCTCAAGGATGATCTCCTGCCAACGCTCTTCGTCATGGTCATTCACTGCTTCGACCAGCACTTCCAGGAACGTGGACCTGGACTGAATGCGAATAATGTAGAGCGCGAGGCGCTTAGTATGCATGAAAAGAACGCGTTCATCGGCTTCCGGATCATCGACATCGACTGCGTTCGGGTCCAATTGAAGGTAAATTTCATTTTCGGATAGTCCCATCATGCTCATTTCCTCATTGTTCGCTTTTACTGGCCCGAGATTTTGCAGAATCTGACCAAGGACATCTTCAGCTTCCGGCACAATGGATTGCTTGTTAACCACAATCATGTCCTGCATTGCATAGATGTCTGCTGCCCTGATGTAGAGTCCTGGTCGCTTCGTTGCAAGGATGTCCTCGAATTCGCTAAAGCCAAAGTGGTCTTCCGATGGCCCAATTGCAGCGTACGAGTCGCAAAGATGCTCGATTCGCTGAGAGTAAGAATCGATAAAATGATTCAATGGAGCAAGAAACGAATCATCGTCGAAACATTGACCCAGAAAGACATGCTTGCTGAGTTTGGCAAGCTCCGCAAGGTTGCGTCGTTGCCTTGCATTGATCAGGCCGTCATGAATCCCGAAAATGTCGGGTTTCATTAACGCCGGCGCTAAAAACATGGAATAGAAAAGCCTTCCGAAGAGAGGAAGTAGAGCGGATGTCGATTCAGTTGGCAGTCGTTCGCGCATAGCGCGTAGACCCTCAGATGTCAGGAAACGAATGCCAAAGGGCGCGCTTTGGACCGAGCTTTCCGCATTCTGAACTAGTTGCTCGACCAAGTCCCGCAAATCACGCAAATGACGGACGTAGACTTGCCTTGTTTCTGGATCGCTGATGGCAGCAGACGCCTCCATAAAGACTCCCGGAGCAGAAATCTGCTTAATCGCCTTGTAAATCAGGCATGGATCGCTCTCAAGGTCGAGACTGGCATCTTCAATGATGCGCAAAACGACTGGCCCGAGCACAACTTTCAGAAAACGCAGATACTTTGGACTCTTGACATAAGCTGCGTAGAGGTTAGACCAGGAGAAATTGTCCGTGACGAATTGGGCGACGGAAGATGAGGCAGACACCTGCTTAATGATACAAGCTCGTATCAGCTTTGTCAAGTAATACTCTTCCCTGCGTTGCTGCGCATGCCCGAAGATAGCGGACACCAGCGCATCGAGCCTCTGAAGGTCTTCTTCGGGTTTCTTGCTGTCTCCTAAAGCAGCGTACAAGCGTACGAGATAGACAGGCTGTGTCTGGAGAACATAAAAGAAACGTTGATAATTCTCTAGTTGGTCACGCGCAGTCTTGTTGATTGCCCTTAGATCAAGCGGGTTCGAGATTAGCTCGTCAGATCCCACACCTCGCAGCAAGCGTTTCTGATGCTGGATCACCTCGTCGATCTTGATGGCTTGCTTAACCAACAGTGCGATTTTGATATCCATCTGTTCAATGTGCTCTTCCGCTGCTTCATTCTGGCGCACGAGTAGCACAATTTGTCGGCGAGCTTGCTCTGTAGCCACTTCTTCTTCAAAGTCCACAGCATTATCGTCCAAAAGGTGCACAAAGCTCTTGATTGTCGAAATTGGTGGGTCCTTGTCCTCAATAAGACTTTTGTAGGCAGCTCCTTGCTGTTTCGCCCTGAAGATGCTCTGAACCATAATTACCTTTCGCATGTTGTCGATATAATGCTTTTGACGACGCAAGAACTTTCGTCTGTGGCGAACGCCAAGGCACGAGGCTTGCAAGTCCACAATGTTATCATGATGCTCGTCAAGCGATAGAAGGAGATGGCGGCATCTGATTCTAGTGAGGCTCGCACGAGCAGCAGCTTGCAGCGCATCAATGCTTGCAAGCTCCAGTTGCACCAAAGCCCGGAAGCTCTGTTTCATTTTGCGCATGAGTCTCCCTCGACAGAGTGCCTGTAGGTTCAGAATAGACAAACGCGCACTCGCAGTGGAAGAGAGCTTTTGCTGGTATGCTCGTCGAATCAGATGACCCCGACAGGCACTCTGCAATCGCACATTTCGCTCTGTTGATGCGTTCAAGTCTTTCGCTTGCCCGACGCATCTATTTCTGTACAGCCTTCCCCGGCATTGGGCCTGTAAGCGCCTGATGTCGCTTTCTGCGCCTGCAATTGTTGTATGTCTCGTTCGCAAATGCTTTCGTACGAGAAGGCCTTTTGCTCTGCTTTGTAACTCGATCAAAGGCATAGTAACGGCTTGATTGGGAAATCGTTTATCCCGCAAGGCGCGTCTCATTTGAAGGCCACGCAATGATGCCTGTATGTGCGTCACGAAGGTCTCATTGAAGCTCATGCCGATCATTTGAGTGGCAGTCCGGCTGCGAACCAGGTGGCCGCGTATGGTAGATTGAAGAGCGATAATCCACGCATTGATCCTGTGGTACGTGTCGGCATTTTTGTAGTACGAGATTCGCACGAGAAACCCTTTACTTTGGCATTGCAAAGCCAAGACACTCGACTCGACCCCTTCAAGCTGCGCAAGAAGGCCTGCAATGCGCATTCGCAACAAACTACCACTCGCCAGGCCTTGCAGTGAGGCAATCTGAGTCGTGTATCTCGAAACAGCTTCCTCCTTTTTCTCAATGGTCTCCTCTGCAGGTCCTGTCGGCTCGAGAACGGCAAACGCCTCACTGACACCCTTGAAATTTGGTAAGGCCAGGCCTGTGGCCGCTAGCGATTGTTGCGTCTGTCGAATCTCAGCTTCGCTAAAGTCGAGCTTGCCAACTAAGTCTCCAATGTGTGCAGCCTGTCCAGATCTAGCCAAAACAAAAGACAAAGCGTGAATGCAGTAGATCACTTTTGGCACATTTTTCTTCTCATACAGGTCTGTCAATTCGAACTGGAACGTCTGAAGTTAGCATTTTGAGCTGGTCCAGCCGGAGCTACTGACTGCAGGCAGATGCACAGCTTCAACGAATCTGAAGAAGCGATTGATGTTGTCTGAATGCCGGAATTGCAATTTCGGCGCCTCAAAGATGCGCGGCACCAGAGCCGGCTTGTACCTTTTCGCCAGTTGTGCGAGAGCGACGCCATCGCGCAGTCGTTCCTCGAGGTCCACAACAGCACCGAGCGGTTGGTCAATACAGCCTTCAAGCCATTGTTTTGCTTCGGCGATGTGGCAGAGGTATTCATATGCTTGCAGATGCTTTCTCTGTTTGTCCATCCAATTTCTTGAGGGTGTCTGCGTCGATGGTTGCTTCTGCAGCCGGAGCCTACCAGCCAACCCGGTCACATCTTGCGCATCATCCATGCCGGCGATCTTTGATATCGACAAGTCTGATACATTCTGTTCCTGCACCTGCAAATCGACACCGAGCCGCGAAAGGGCGCGCATATGGTTGGACGACTTCCGCTCCATTTCTACGGGGCGCAGCAGGATATAATGAGCTTCTCGGGATATACCGAGCGATACAGACCTTATGAGCGGTTGTCCGATGGTTTGACACAGCACAGACTGGGCACTCGGCCCTTGAGTCGCGTACTCCTACTTTTCCTTTGCGCGTCGTTGCCAAAACAAAACCGACGACATTCAGGAGGGAAGCGTGAGACTTTGAGACTTTTGACATGGATGGATGCGAGGCGCACACAGGAACAAGATTTCGGTCGCTCAAGTCGCATTTGCAGATCTATATCGAGGCCAAGCATAGAGCCGAGTCATGTCTAATGTGCTAGACTACTCCACGGCAGAAGCCGAGCTCGCAAAGTATAACTCGCGCGATGGCCACTCGGCTGCGGAACTAATGTCTGACCAAAACGGCCTTACCTATCAGGATCTCTTGATGCTACCTGGTTACATAGACTTTGGCGCCAAAGATGTTTCGCTCGAGTCGCGCATCACGAAGAAAATCGTACTGAAGACACCGTTTATGTCTTCGCCCATGGACACTGTAACAGAAGCTGAAATGGCAATCAACATCGCCCTGCTTGGAGGAATTGGCATCATTCATCATAACAACAGCCCAGAAGAGCAAGCTGCGATGGTCAAGACGGTCAAGAAGTTCGAAAATGGTTTCATCACTGATCCAGTGGTTTTGTCGCCTACTGCCACAGTGAGTGAGGTGAAAAAGATCAAGGCCGTTTCTGGCTTTTCCGGGATTCCCATCACTGGTAAGGCTCACTCTTGCACTCGGTTTGCTCGCAGATGATGAGCATTCATTACTTTCGTTCTACCGTAAAAGGTTTCAATACCTTTGGGGACAACTTTGAACTATTTCTGATGATTGCTGCCAACCGAAGCTATCTGCAAGCAAGGCTAATCACTAGATAATGGCAAACTCGGGGGAAGATTGTTGGGAATTATTACATCGCGGGACGTCGCTTTTCATTCTGATGCACAAGCGCCAGTCAGTCAAGTTATGACAACTGACTTGGTAACTGCGCCAGAGGGCATTGCACTCAAGGAAGCAAATGAAATTCTCCGACAGTCCAAGAAGGGCAAGCTCCCAATCATTGACAGCAACGGCAACCTCAAAGCATTGCTCGCGCGCTCCGATTTGATGAAGAACCTGAATTTCCCGCTTGCATCCAAATTGCCAGAGTCAAAGCAATTGTATTGTGGTGCAGCTATTGGAACTCGTGAAACAGACCGAGCACGTCTGGCACTACTCAATCAAGCTGGCCTGGATGTCGTGGTACTAGACTCGTCGCAGGGCAACTCAGTCTTTCAGATTGAAATGGTTAAATGGATCAAGGAAACTTATCCTCACATGCAAGTGATCGCTGGCAACGTCGTTACTCGCGAACAGGCAGCCAAGCTTATCGCCGCCGGAGCTGATGGCTTGCGCGTAGGTATGGGATCTGGCTCCATTTGCATCACGCAAGAAGTCATGGCGTGCGGGCGACCTCAAGCCACTGCTGTATATCAAGTCTCCGAATTTGCAGCGCGCTTCGGCGTCCCAACTGTGGCGGACGGGGGTCTTCGGAATGCAGGTGACATTGTCAAAGCCTTAGCCCTTGGTGCTTCAGCAGTCATGATGGGTGGTATGCTTGCGGCCGTACATGAAGCGCCAGGTGCTGTTGTGTATCAGAATGGTCAGCGTGTGAAGCTGTACCGTGGAATGGGTTCGATAGCGGCCATGGAGCATCAGAAGGAACAATCATCGGACAACGCTGCCGCTGGCCGGTATTATTCTGAGGATGATACCATTCGTGTTGCGCAAGGTGTCACAGGCTATGTCACGGAAAAGGGCTCTATAAAAGAGTACGTGCCTTATTTGACAACCGCTATTCAACATTCGCTCCAGGATATCGGCGTGCGGTCACTGGAGAAGCTGCGTACTGGAACCAGAAATGGCGAGGTCCGCTTCCAACTGCGTTCAAATGCTGGCATCGTGGAAGGCGGCGTCGGTGGTCTAACCAGTTACGAGAAGCAGCTCTTCAAGTAGCACACCTCTTGCTCGTTCCATCTGATCTTTTAATAATTTTTCGGTTGCAGCGTGCGTGTGACTGCTTTTCCAATCCAAACAAGAAGCGAAAACAATTTTGTCTTAGATCACGTGTATCACCGGACGCCATCCAAATTTGCTGCGGGCGACAAAGCAAGTGCTTCAGCTGAGCTAGAAGAGAAGCAACAGACTCCTTCCTACATATCTGCCGTCATGGTCAACAACAGAGTGTATGTGCTGCTATCTGCCCATGAGGCCATCGACGGAGAAGCTCTTCTCTGCTGTCGGCACATCTCTGGCGCATCTTGTCGACAAGAGGTATGCTAACAAGCCTTCGCAGTACATACCGTCGTCAGACACCCTACAACACTCGCTCCAACCGTGTCAGAATCGTCAAGACACCTGGAAATACGCTCCGATACCAACATTGTACGACAGACGTGCTTTACTTTGCAATTTTACTAACGCCTAACAGTGAAGAAGCTCGGAACATCTCCAAAGTGCGGCGACTGCGGTATTTCTCTTCCTGGCATTCCTTCTCTGCGTCCGCGAGAGTTTGCAAATATCTCAAAGCCCAAGAAGACGGTCCAGCGCGCGTACGGTGGATCACGATGCGCAAATTGTGTGCACGACCGTGTCATCCGTGCTTTCCTCATTGAGGAACAGCAGATTGTCAAGGCTGTGCTGCGTCAACAGGCCAAGAAGTAGACGAATCTTCCGATGCATTGACTTCGACCGACTTACTGATCTTCCTCAGAAGATATCATATCTCCGCATGCATACTGACACGCTTCAAATCTACTTGCTGAATGCTACGACTGTACTTCTATGAATTGCGTCCGCGCCGGTCTCTTCAAGAACCTGTCAGCCGACTCCTTGATGCGCCTCTTGTTGCGCAGCCTCATGCTTCGACGGCCAAAAGATGTGCGGCGCCCCTGTCCGCATACAATGCTGCATGCACTGTCGCCAGTTCGGTATCGTGTGCACAGTCCATAGGTGTCGCCGTCTGACTATGCTTCGAATCTTGCGTGCGTTGCGAAGAGCATGCATTTGTAACAGTTTGTTGCTCTTCTCGCAGCGCATCGAGTTCGATCGGATTGTCTCCCTTGCCGTCTTGATCCGGGCCTGCAGGGGGATGCCCATCGTCCTCTTCCAAGGATGCGTCTGACTGCATTGAATCTGTTGGCTCCTCGCCAAGGTACGAGCGCAGCCAGCGCATTCTGGGTCCTGTTTTTGAGCGTTCGCTGACCTTGAAACCAAATATGCGTGGATCGTATACATAACCTGCACTCTCTGGCAGGAGCTCTGGAAAAGTCATGAATAGTAGATGCGGGAAGGTTGTGCCGAAGTAGGCTCCGTCAATGGTATTATACCGCGAGGATGGCGGATTGTAGACATCCAGACATTGCGGACAAAAGAGCTTAACAGATTCGACCTCTGGTACGTCACTGATACCGACAGGCAGCACAGGAGTCTGTGTGCAAAGAATGCGCGGACACCGCCCGAATTGCGCCATCTCGTATTTTTCTGCCATGGATGCAAGGCCGACTCTGCTTGTGATGAAGCGTTGGTGGACGAGACCGTAAAGTATTTCCGCATCTTGTTCAACGGCGCCTCGATCAGCTGCATCGAGGCCGTAGTCATCTTCCTCTGGCTCGAGATCCAAGACGAATTCGAGAGCCTCTTTGTACAAGGAAATCATCGACGACAAACCAGTCATGTTGAAGTCATCCTCAATGTAGTCCTCTGCCACTTCGCAGAAGTAATCGTGACCAGGAAGAGAACAGAACCAAGCAATCCATGAAAGAGACTCGCTTCCTGTGCTGGATGTGCCTTCGTCCGAGCCCCACGTCTCTGAATTCCGGAGTGAATCTTGCGAGTCCTGGCTTTGCAACTTTGCTTCCATGAATGCTCTCGCTTTTTCACTATGCTTGCCAAGGACTGTCCTGCTGCCCTGGCCTGCTCGTTATGTCGCACTTCACAATACGCTCCGCCTCTGTCGATCGAGTTGAGCGATTCTTCAGTTGTCGTTGCCGCTCTCAGCTGTGTCTGGCGCGCGAATTCGAATTTGAGATTTCACGCGGGCACCTGAGACGGCCGAGTGACAAGTGCAAAGGAGAAAGGGATAGGTATCTATCTGCTCTGTGAGAACTGGCCAATGTGCATGCTATGCTTTTCAAGATGTCCTCCCATCTCCTGCATGATGCATGCTTGGCGTGAGATGGCAGCGGTGATCATTCTTCGATGAAAGTCTATCTGCTTGACATGCAAGCGAGCCTAGAGTGTATGGGACTGCCTTGCTACGCACGCTGGGCCTTGCACCAGCATCCAGCTATGTTGTTGCTCAGGACAGCTTGCCATGTACTTGCCACATAGCAGAGGCGCTTTCGGCGAGTCGGCTGATATGCCCAAATGAAAAGGGGGGCCGCGCCATTGCTGTGGAATCGACCTGCCACGCTCTCGTTCTCACTCGCACATCCGACTTCTACGGCTTCTTTCCCTCGTGCGCCTGTCAAACGAAATCTTAAATTTCTGACTGCGAAACAGGAAGACACAAATCGCGCTCTGCAGCCGCAACACATCACATCGCGAGAACAGTCTTGTGTCACCTCCAGGCTCGACTTTCTTCGGAACTGCTTTGGCTCTTGGTCTAGGTTGGAATCTCTCACAGCTGGACAGGTGCGGTGAAGACCGGACCCGGCCCGACGTCAGAACCCGGGACTGTGTCTTCATCTGTCAAACAAGAAGCCTCCTCCGCTAGCCAACGACGGCCTGCGAGTACGCGCCAGAAGGGACAGCGCAGCTCAGTATGTCGTTGAATAAGAAGACGCAGCGACTTATCGCTTCAACGCTTGTCGTCGGCGGACTGGGCTATTACTTGCTTACGCACCATGTAGATGTCTCCGGTTGGCAACCAACCATGAACTTGCCCGACCTAGCGCTTGGCTCTATACAACCGCAAGGCTCAAAAACTGGGGCTGTCCGAGTCTCATCTGGCGCAAACAAAAGCCTCGATGAGCATACTGACTGGCTGCGATGCTCCGCGAATCCCGGCGACTCACATTTTGTAATCAAGTCACGGTCGAACGCTGATGGAGAATGCTTCGCCATGGACTTTGGCCATGACGCGCAAGGAACCAAAATCAGAACAACGAACGGCAATATTTTGCCAAACCCTCTGCATGACCATCGATACTTCATGGTCGCACACCATACCGGCTACGCGAATGGATCCGTTTTCCGAGAAATATACTGTCATGCAGAGTTCAGAGGCCACGACTTGGTATGTGTTGAGGAAGCGAAGCCTCTGCTCATCGGACCGACAGATTCATCGCTATGTAAATCTTTTGGTTGGATGAATTATTATAAGGGTCCGCACGATGCGCGTGTCAGCTGGAGCCCTTCAACGCCGTACATTGTATATGGCACGCAATCACAATTCTGCTGCTTTGGTCAATATATTCAAGACTTACGGACACTCATGCCAATCAAAGAGTCAACGCCCCAAATATTGGAGGATTTCGCTGTAGCTACAGAGCTGCAACGGCCTCTACCATGGGGCGAATTTGAAAAGAATTGGTTTTTATTCTACGTGGAGGACGAAAAGTTCGTTCATCACGACGTCTATCCGAAGCGCTCCTTTGCCAAATTGAACGAGGACGGTTCTGTCGGACCACAACTGGCCGGAGATACTCGTGATGAAGTCTGCATCGCAAAGAGGATGCCCGAATTGGTGCAACATCCAGGCTCCCCCGAACGCGCCTCCATTCATCAGAGCACCAATTCCTTATCGCTCACCTTGTGCAATCGTGGTGAATGTGAACCGAGCAAGGACAATACCCTAATAGTGGCCGTCTTCCAGTTGAAAGAACTTCGCTATTACCACCCAACTTATGAGCCCTATGTGGTCTTGATCGAGCAGCATGCTCCCTTCCGACTGCACGGCGTCGGGCAGCTCCCCTTCTGGGTCCATGGGCGTAGTCGCGAGCCATTTCCAGAATGGAAGGGTACTGATGCTTCGCACTTTACTCAGATGTTTTACATCACCTCGATCTCGTGGAAATCAAAATCACAACGGTATCAAGGATTCCTGGATGATGAGATTTTCATCAGCTTCGGTATTGAAGATAATTACACAGCATCTATCGATGTTCTGGCTCAGGACCTTGTGCAGTGCATAGGGCTGTGCTCAGATTATAACGAGGTCTTACAAGAACGACCTCTGCAGGTGCCAATCCACACGTCAGACGCTCCGAACCCGAGCGAAACTGCTGCGTTCGTGGAAGATCTGGATGGCTCTATGTCGGCCAGGTAGATTTCAACAGCTCCTATGTAGATTTGGAACAACATTGATGACCATGCAGCTACCGCGAAACTTGCGCTTGATATTCCATGTCTTCATCGTCATCTAGCGTCCAGGAGGCGGCCCACGTTTTCCGGAGTCCCCGGATCTGTGCTGCTCGTAGCATTGGTTGGAGAGGCTTGGTCTCCTGCGCTTTGACTGGCAGACGGAGAGTTCGAGGCATGCTCCTGGAACTGTGCAGCAGATTCATCACGATTCTGCGCCTGTTCAGCTAGAATAGCGGTCGCTTCTGCTGCAGCCTTCTCGCCGGCTTCTTTCCTCAACCGCTCCAGATGCTCCATCTGTTCTTGCCGCTCCTTGCCATCGAGTAGATCCAAATATAGAATATCGCCAAGCTGCATCATCTGCTCCGCCATGTTCATGCGTAAGAAGCCGAGCTTGCGAGACGTTTCAAACGCAGGCGAGTCATAGAAACGTGACATGGTCATCCAGTCTTTATCCCATGTGTCACGATCATGCGTGTTATGCAGCATCATTGCCTTGTTCCAAAGTTTCTCGTGAACAACTTTGGCGCGCATGACGAGGTCCTCATCGTAATAGTTGCCAAGGCCGACGTTATAGACTCGGCTCAATCGTTGCAAGGGAAACGCAGATTTTGCGCCAAAGCCAACTTCTTCACTTGCAAGCAAGCCTTGTTCAAGATGTGCGACGGCGTATTTGTCAGTTCTGAAGCGTGCACTGATCAAGCGTTCGTACATGAGCCTACTTGGCTTGAGCACCAGAAATCCAGCATTTAGCTCATGCCGACCAAGGAAATAATCTGGCCATTCGACAGCGGCAAAGAGATAATTGCAGTAATCGTCTGCTTCTTCTGGATTCTCCTTGAGTAGTAGGTAGTCTTCTGTGCTCAGCCGGGTCTTATTGCACTGCTGCGTTGGCGTGTCAAATACTTCGTCGATATTGTCGATCGGAAATGCATCGACATCCATGAAGACAATCTTCTTGTATTGAGTCATGTTCCACAAATTCAGCTTGCTGTACATGTCCTGCCACCTGCCAATGTTGAGACGCACCTCAGGACCATCCATGAATGGCGTTTCTTCAACTCGAGCGCCCTGACCTCTCAAAATGTCGCGAAAAATGTGAGGCGTGATAGGACATACAAGCACGAGCATCGGATATCTGGTTGTGGACCATGTACTCCATAGAACTCGCCACACCAAGGACTGGACAGCTGCGAAATACGGATGACGCAGATCAGAATCGTGGTTGCACATGTATGTAGCATAGGTGTAGCCACTATCGTCTTTTGAATGAGCTGGAGGCAAATCCTTGAATCGCGTGAAGTCAACAAGCGGCAGTGGATCTGTAGATATCTTCAGATACCGATCTGTTGACAACGGCATGTCGCCATTGTCGCCTTTTTCTTCAAAGTCTATGGGCACCACCGTTGGAAGTGTATGCGCGGTCCGACCTCCTTGATCGAGTGTGGCTGATGGACGACTCGTGCGCGATAGGTATACCTCTGTGCTAGCATGATTCATTGCGTCCATGCTGGCCACGGACGTTTGTCTGCTGATTTGATCATTCGCAGGCTTGGTCTTTGGCCAGTATGCATCGTATCCAGTGCTTGTCTCGCTTGCAAAAGAGTAGAAGAGCAGGCCAGTAACGGTCAGTGCAGATAGAATGACCAGCGCGACGCGAGTGAGGCGGAACGAGCCGAGGCTATTCATATCGAGCGACAAATGGAAGCGATGGAGTAGTGGATTGAGCAATTCAGTTCAAGCTCACAGCAAGACGTAGCGTCCTCCAGCGGAGAGGCAGACACAGTGCCTGGAGCTTGCTGCAAGTCAATTATCAGCAATGCAAGCAGATGTCGAGATGAGGAGAATGCATACACATTCGTACAAAATCCTTTAGACACGCGAGACGCGGGACCGCTCTTGCTGGAATTATGTCCAGGGTTAGGCCGATCGAATCATTTTCGTGTTTCATCTGCGACGCCTCGACCTGTCAAAATTAGAATTGACAAGCTTGTGGCTGACACGGGATTTGGCAGGCGTCAGAAAGAGTCTCGCCCGACCGAGCACCATGGACACGACTCGGGGCGAAATTAGCTTGACTCAGCCTGAGGCTCATGTTTATATCTACGTCTAAGGCGCTGGCTTTGACCAATCCTGAAAATTGGCCCCGTCATCCTTTTGCGGCATGGCCCCGACAGCGTCCATATCAGTTGTAAGGGGCCTGGTCGCTTCTGTACCGGGCATCGTCACCGGTTGCAGCTCTGATGATCTTTTCCCCCTGACGAGCTTGAAAACACGACATTCCGTGTTCTCGAAGCGCACCCAACGCTGAATCAGTTTTGAGCAGAATCCACCGTGTGTGACAACTGCGATACGCTGCTCTTCTCTTCTGCTTAGTCTATCCAATGCATCACGAGCGCGCGCGTCCAGTGATGTATCGTCTGGCGCCCACCGCCCAGATTTGCTGTTCCAATCTTTCGGAATGTGCTCAAAGCTGAGCTCCGTAAATCGTTTGCTAAGCACGTCGATACTCGATCCTGTGTCGCATGCTTGATCGCTGTTTTCTTGCAATTCTGGCATCAAAATCACCTTCAGATGCGGTTGTAGAGGCTCGAAAGCCAATAAGGCCGTTTCGATAGTGCGTGTCAATGGTGATGCAATGATGACTTCTGGATGTTCTGCAGAATCAGGCCTCAAAAAGGGATATCGTTCGAGTAGCTCATGTGCTTGTTTCCGTCCGAGAGCTGTCAGTGGCGCATCTGGTATGTGAAACTCGCTGCGAACATTGTGTTCCGCTTGTGCGTGTCTTATCAGATAGATAGTTTTCGGAGTTTTCGATGACTCAGAGGGTATAGCCATGACTGCTGAGATAGTATAACCCAATGCAGATGAGGAAAGAATGTGTCGTGCGTGTTAAGCCTGGTCGCATCACGAAAAAAATGCTGTCCAAAGTCGTTGCATCATCGGACGAGAAGGCGCCAGGAAATGCATGTGCAAATTGGATGAGCTACAATGCTGTGCAACATTTGTGCTTGTATGATAGAATAGAGCACAAGCTTTGAATGGGTTCAGCATTTGGACTGACTGTACGTAAGCCATTGTACAGAGGTTATGACCATCCCAAGCGTATTAGTGTGCACATCATGTCCTCATGCACGTACTCATTGACTACGTGCAAATCTCAGCGTCAAGTCTGCTAGCACATCATGCTTAGTCGGCGTCGCTAACGGCGGGCCATTAGCTTGGCCACGTCCGACGGGCGCCGTTGCATGCTTGGCACCATGGCACACGATGCGCTTCGTTGGCAACTGAGGCTCTGCACTTTTCTTTACAAATTTCCAGGCCGGAATGCTTGAGGCAAGATCATGAGCTTCTAGCCCAGCCTCTCTCTTGGGCAAAGGCATCCTTGTTATCTGCCACTCTCTTGTGTGCAAGTCCTGCTTCCTCGTTGTCAAATTTTCCCAGTCGCGCAAATCCACGGCGCGCAAGCTACAATCGCAACATTCACAAAGCACATCGATAGAAGGCTTAGCCAGGCGGTTTAACGCGGTGCCGGCGCTTGGAAATTTCTCTCGCCCTCTGAATAATTACATTGCTCTCAGGTGGGCTAAGTCGCGCCATGTCTTTTCTCAATGTCATGCAAATGACCTCTGGCGATCCGCGACACGCGCCTGTGCTCGATGAACGGCGCGGACGATACAAGGTCTTGCCTCGCAGAGAATCTATGGTGTTTTGTTCATCGCGACGTGTCAGATCAACAAGTCTACTTGAAGCGCAAATACCACTAGAAGCTGAGGAGTCGACTTGGCTCCTGACTTCTGCAGTCACGGCTCCTGACCGACGCTTAGTCGAACAGGCCTTGTCAACACGTTTGCGTAGAGTCTCCTTGCTCTACCTCCTTCCGACCAGCATCGTTCTGCTTTACAGCGCCATCCCATTCCCGCTATATCCCTCCGCAAGGCATGATACTGTCACAACTGACTTTTGGTTCTTTTTGTTCGTCTTTTATGGCATTTACAATGCAGTCGGTCTTTTGTATATCACAAAGCTGTTCAATCTCATCTCAGTCAATTGGTGGCCGGAAGAGCTCGGTGTCTTTTCATTCGTCCTCTTCTGGTCTACATCTATTGGTGTTGGCAGCCTTCTTTACCTCATCAAGGACGATTGGGGCACTTGGACTTTGACCTGGTCTATGCTGACACTCTGCACATTGTGCCTGCCGATCATCGCTGGATTCCTCTCCATTCACAGAGTACATCTCGATCGCACTTCATCTAGAGGGAGTCTTACGCTTGCACAACAGAAACGTATCCCATTTTTGTCCGGCGTTGATACTCAAATGCCGCAGAGCTATAAGCGCTTTCTATGGTTCTTGCTTGTTCTTGCTATCGGTCTCGGATCCTTCGCCATGGGAGAAGCCTATGCCTATCTGTGGCTTTCGACGTTACCACACACCTCTGCAGACGTTCTTATCTACGTTTATGGTTGGGTTGCTTGCATCTATATACTTGACTCTCTTACAGCCTTCATCATTCAAGCTAAGATTGAGTGCTATCCTCTAAGCTTCATGTTCCGGCTCTACTACGCACTCACGCATCAAATTTATGTGCGTAACCTTTATGCACGACTGCGATCGCCGCAGCAGTTTGCTGTCGTGCAAGGAGCCTCGAGCTTCATCACGGTCATTGTCGCGCCAGTGGTGATGACTTCTGTTGCTCATCGCAGTATCGAATGGCTGACACAATCAGATGCCAATCTCGAGGATTACAGAAAGAACTCGGCACGCGGCTTCTACCTCAAGACATGGGCTGCCAATACAACTATGCTAGCCTTTCTCGGCTGGATCACTATTTTGCACTTCGGCGGTAACAAGGAAGCCTTCCCGTATTATGACTTTGCGCAAAATGGTGAAGCGTACTCATGGGAGCTGACATTCATCGCTTCAGGTGTGGTTTGGTGCTGCGAAATAGTCAGTGCTTGGCTTGCACGACGCATCATGCAGTACTGCTTCGAGCTCAACGTGGACAAGCTTATGCAGAAAGATCTCAAAACATTTCCAGATCTGTTGCCCTCTGGTATCATTCTCACTGTATTTGTACTCATGAACATACTCATGAGCACTGTACATTTAAGCTTTCATTAATTAGCATTGTAGTAGCCTTCACGATAGCGACAGCGATAGAATCATCCTTGGCAATTGCTCTTCCTAACTGAAAACATCATCAATGCGCTAAATCGATAAGAGGCACCCGGCAAAGGCGGGCAGACCGCAACGTAAACTCGAGGGCACTGATCAAAAATGATACTGCTCACATACCGCCCGTACTAGGCTCGCCAGTGCGTTGTTGTCCAGAGGACTGATCATGCATGACCCAGTCATCGCGCGCCATCACTTGCTGCAACGGATGATGAGCCGGTTGGCTGTTCTGGAATTGCTGATAGACAGGGTATCCTGGGTATGGCGGTGGGAACATCTGATTGCGCAAAAGTGGAGGCAGTGGCAGCAGTTCATTACTCGGTTCGCCTCGCTGGTATGGATATTCGCGCGAGGGTAATAATGGGTACATATCTGGCGGAAATGAAGCGACACGATGCATCGGCTCCGCGTGTACTCCATGAAAGCTATTCATGCCCGAATAGCCCTGCAATGGTGGATTGTGTGTGTTCATGGGTTGTGAGAAGCCCATGCTCGGCAACGGAAAGTAGAATCCAGAGTCCTCAGCTGGCATTGGCAGTTGCTCGTGCGATCCTCGTAGTGAGTCCGTCCGGTCAGTTCTCGAGGCTCCAGAATCCGTTCTGGGCCTGCCACTACGCGTCATTGGCTCTAAAGCGCTGTGAGAACGCTGTCTATTTCGTGACTGACTCGTCGTTACTGGCCCATGCATGATCGTATTGGCATCCAGTGCCCAGTATGCGCCCTTACCAGGCTCGTTGATAGGCCGCGGTACCTTGACAAACATACGATTGAGAGAAAGATTGTGGCGAATGCTGTTCTGCCAGCCCGACTGCTTGCTCTGACGAGCAAAGTAGGGGAAATTGTCAATGCACCAATCGTAAATTTCGGACAGCGTGAGCTTGCCTTGTGGGGAATGAGCAATGGCGTAGGTGATGAGCTGCGCGTATGAGTAAGGCTTGCCTTCAACACCCAGTGTCACATTCAAGTCGAGCTTGGACAGATCAAGAGGGCTGTTGGAACTGTTGGCACCGGCGACATATCCATGAGGCGCCGTGTATGGCGCATAGCCATAATTCTCCGGCGAACGATTGGGTGAGGCGTAAATATCCTGCTGTTGAGGATATGCAGTTTGCATTGGTGCTTGTGAAGAAGACTGCACGCCATCTGACACGCGAGACTGTGGATGATGAGCATCTTCAACCGTTCTGTTGAGGTTCGGCAATGCCAGGAGGCCAGTAGATTGGTCTACTGAGTATGCCTCTTGTGATCGTTCCTGGGCGTGTGAGTCGAGTCTTTCAGATGAAACACATACTTGGGATGCAACCGTGGCGTCATCAGGGTTGACTTCAAAGGGCATTTTCATCGGGCTCTGCTGTATCTTCGGTTTGATAAGAGGTGTCCTGCCAGGCGACTTGCGGTTGCACTTCTCGCTGCAGTCAGCAAAGGTTGTGCACGGCAAAGCAGCATACATTGTGTCCATAGGTTTAGCAAAGCAGCCAACAAGCATCAAATAAGAACTCGTATGTGATGGTCTCCCTCAATTTTGACTCAGTTTGACAGCGTGCTTGTCGAGCCGCAAACTTGATTGCTGCCTTGTTGGTCTGGTCAGTCGGCCGGCGTATATAAGCTGTTTATCGGAGATAGTGCTTCCTTGAAACGCGGTGTAGTTTCAGAGAAATGAGACGGCAATGATCGTTGAGATATCTGCTTCCAAGCTTCGAAGTTGTTTTCAGGCTAGTTGCAGATGCGAGACAGTCTCACACTAGCAACGGGTCTTGTCAAACGCAAAGCAGACGTCGCAGAGGTACCAATACCCTTGGGTTTGAATTTCCTAAGACTGCTTTCAGAAATCTAGTTCCAGAACCGCATGAGCTCATGGAGCGTTTCAATGAGTGGCAGTATTTGTCGAATTGCTTGTTCGGTAAAAGGCCACGCATAGTTTCTTGATTGTTGCGTGTGGCAGAGCGTCAACAACTCACGCTTTCTCAGGGGTACATTCTTGGAGACATTATGCGACGATCGGTCAGGCACTAGCAAACCCCTGTTACCTTATCGGTTGAAGGCGAGAGCATTGCGAGCCGCAGATTGGCCGAAGATTGCCGGACAAGGACGTAGATAAATTGAAGGCATGTTGGCCTGCCTTCGCTGTCGGAGGAATTGCCATTCAGGAGGCATAGTTTTCGGCAGAATTAAAAAAGCTGAGTGACTGCTGCTAAGCTTCTCGAATGATGCGGCGGCAAGCAATCAAGAAATCGTCAGCTGACGACCGAATGGTAAATACTTTCATCAATGTTCGTCGCGTTCAAACATCTCGTGGGAGCATGTGCAGCGGTTGAGCAGTCTTGAGATTTGCAGCCATTCCGACTCTTCGCCCGAGGGACGGGAGCTGCCAGCAAGTCGTTTCTAAAGCGTATCAAGCGTCAATGGTTGCAATTGTTGGCTCCCTACCCATGTCGGGAGCATCCCGACATGGACGGATTAAACCCAAGAAAATTGAATATAAATGGCAGCGCAAGCTGCCATTACAGCTGAGAGGCTCGAAGGGGGCTTCTCAATCTCGCTTTG
>QXDP01000255.1:0-27819 GCA_003717255.1 Protomyces gravidus | reverse complement strand
TGGAACTAAGACACATCCGGTTTCGGCCGTGCACCGTGCACCGGCTCTCCACCAGTGTCTCAGCTCGCTAGGGTGCGAGAGCTGCTCCCAGCCTCTCGCATGGCAATCTAGCTCGCAGCCCGTGACAGTGAGCCTCTGCCGCCCTGTCAATACTAGCAGCCATTTCGCTGTATTAGCAGTTGCGCCACGACTTCCTGCTCAAAAAGAGGCTAGTAGCCACAAACCCGTCGCAAAACAGCATTACGAACATGGTGCCGGCAGGCTTTTCTGCTCTTTTAGTCACTATTATTACTCTTTTTAGATGCTATGATATGTTGCTTATCAATTCTACACTACGGACCTCTTACGCTACGCTAGAGGTCCATCAATTGAACTGTACCATGCCAGTCTCATTGAATCTGTACAAAATGATTGCCGTCTGCATAACTTGCACAACAGGTTGATGATGCGCCCTTTTGTGAGCTCTCAGAGTATCCTTCTTCTTGTACTCCTTGACAGGAGCGGCTGGGTTTTCCCGCAGGCAATCCATGCATACAATCGCAGATTTGTGCGAGCCATCAATCATATTCAACAGTATTGTATCTATGGTAGTTTGAGCTTTTGGCATTTTCGCAGTCGAGTATGTGTGTTTGTCAAAGAAAGCTTATCCGTCCGGTCACCCTTTATATTTTGTGGGTCAGCCTTGATCGACCATAGCTGAATTATCCATCATGGTTGCGATGACCATGTTACATGCCGATCGGTAACCGAAAAGTCGACTGAC
The DNA here is from genome assembly GCA_003717255.1 of Protomyces gravidus. NCBI lineage: Eukaryota > Fungi > Ascomycota > Taphrinomycetes > Taphrinales > Protomycetaceae > Protomyces > Protomyces gravidus. Next base: position 27,056 of record QXDP01000255.1, on the reverse strand, counting down.
CAGGCACTCCCAGCGAAGAGCAGGTGAGCAAAGAGCGATTGAGACTCTATTGGATACATCGTCGATGCCTTTCGTCTCATAAAGTAGGCATTTTTTGATGAGCTGTGGAAAAACTTGCTCAGGATTCGGGTGATGGATGATATGTAGCTTTCGCGTCGGCACTTTTGACATGAAGCAAATCTGCCGACGTTGATACAACGAAGCGCTTCTTACTCCGAGGATCCACCTTCAAATGGTTGGTCAATCACGTCGGGAAACATGTTCGCTGGCAACAGGCTTGATTGCTGCAGAGTCTCGGATTGTTCCTATGCGTTCGGTCAGCTCTCAGCTTGCTCTTGGCTTTTGATCATTCTTTTCATGTTGGATTAAGTCGCGCGGTACTAGCGTACTCGGGCCGGACCATTGGGGATGATTGCTTCTATAAACCCACGTATGTCTAGTTTTTCTTCTGCTTCGACTGCCACTCGCCAAGTACTTTGCCAATGGCTGGTCGTGCATGCATTCCGTCAGTCCACTTTTGCACAGAGGGGAACTTGGCCATGTCGAGCTTGTCACCCATGATCTTGCCGGCAAAGGCATTCCATGGGATAAAGGACAGGTCGGCCACAGTCAGTTTCGAGCCGTCGCCGACGAGATATTGTTGCTTGGAAAGCACCGACTCGAGGACGCCAAAGACTCACAGCACTTCGTTCTGGTAACGCTCGATCGCAGATGGCAGCTTCTCTGAGTGGAACAAGCTAAACCAAGCTGCCTGGCCAAAGTAAGGACCCTGACCCGATGCCTGGAAGAAGAGCCACTGGTTGAGCGAAGCCATGTCTTTGAGGTTGGTCATGTCGATGGAGATCTTGTGCTCCTTGTCGTACTTGCCGACGAGGTACAGGATGATGGCATTGGACTCCCAAATTGCATGGTCATTCTCCTCGTGACAAATGAGGGTCGGGATGCGTCCGTTTGGGTTGTACTTTGTGTGGGACTCTTGCTTATGCTCTCCGGACTGGAAGTCAAGGTAAATGGACTCGTACTCGAGGCCTAGTTCCTCGAGCACCATGGCCACCTTCCATCCGTTGGGGCCGCCGTTGTGAGAGTACAGAGTGAATGGCTTTGACATGATGAGTGATGGTTGTGGGATAGGAACACTCTGCCTGCCCATACATCATGATGACCAGAGACCCAGGGCTGCCTCGACCCGTGCGATATTGACGTAAATCTGGTCGCGCCAAGATGTGCGGGGAAACAGATTTCATCTGCAGTAGCATCCACGTACAAAGAGACTAGCCTAGACTGCAAGAACAATCTGTATGCCAGACATCATCCTCTACGGCTACCCGGCCTCGCCGTATTACCAAAAAGTGCAGCACTTTCTGCATTTCCTCAAGCTTGACTACCGCATCTGCCCGCAACCCAATGTCTTGCCACGACCGGACTTTGCAGCAAAGGGCATCACATACCGGCGCATTCCGTTGCTCAGCATTGATGGAGACATGTATGCAGACTCGGGACTAATTGTTGCCAGGCTTTGTCAGTTGGCGGAAGTGCGGAACGACTTGGCAATGCAGCTAGTCGGTCAGGGCATGTTTGGGCTTGCAGCTGCATTGATTCCTTACAAGCTTCTCGCCGATCCAGTCTTTCTCAAAGACCGCGCAGAGCTGACAGGCACGCCATGGACACAGCAATCCATCGCCAAAGGTCGAACTCCGGCGCTCTCAGCCATGCTTGTTCAGCTTGATATTCTGCAACGTTTGTTGGAAGGCCGCGAGTTCTTGGACGGCAATACTCTCAGTACAAGCGACTTGCACGTCTTCTTTGTTGTCAATTGGGCCCTGCAAGGACATCGCGGCGGTAGCCCAGAAATCTCACCCAAAAGTCATCCTACCATCTACGCTTGGTTGGAACGAGTCGGCAGTGCGCTACCAAAAGTCAAAGCGCAAAAGATCTCCTTTGCTGAAGCAGAAAAGGCGCTGGCAGGCAGGCGCATACACGTGGAGCATGTCAATGACCCACTTGGTTTCAAGCAAGGCATGCATGTGTCAGTAGTGCCCATTGACACGGGTCGAGCGCATCCGCAAACAGGCAACCTCCATGCAATCAATCCATTCGAGGTAGTGCTTGACACGCATGCAGTCCGCCTTCATTTTCCACGTTCTGGCTACCGCGTATCCGTAGCCAAGCTGTAGCGCACGACAACGCCTTTGCCGAAGCACATTTCAACATTCGCTTGCCAACCAACCTTTTCGATGAGATATTCGATCGCTCGGCATAGATCCTTGTAGTCCTGTTTAAGCTTGCTGTTGAGCTTTGATTTGACGACACCCTTGCAAAAGTAACCAGACAAGTCAATTTTGCCCTGCAGTTTGCCTAATCTCATATTGGCCAAGACGCGTGAAACGATAGTTTCTTGCATGCGATCATTCAGAAGCACCTCGACCTCCCTTGCCTTGAACTGCGCTGGTGTAAGCACTTGCGCGAGAGTTTTCACAGACAGAAACGTCGCCCTTGGCTGCAGAGCGCGTGTGCCTGGTGCATCTGTTGGTGGAAGAGGCTTGTCCATACAGCTTGAAAGTGATGGTTAAGTGATGGCTATGGGAGCCTAAATGTCTTTAACAAAAGTGTGCACAGATTCCTGAGAGAGCAGAGCGTGCCGCAGGCTATCGGTATTGTGAGTATATCTGATCCTGATAGCAAGAGCTGTAATTACGCACGGATGGCACAGACCGGACTGACTGCGGTGAGTTTTGCTGACTGGATTGGCTTGGCAAGATTGGCAAAGGACCATAGGCTGCACTTGCACCTGTACGAACCAGGTCTTGATTGGACTGCACAGAGGTACGCAAAGCGGTAGAGACTGGCGGCGCCAAGGTTGTCCTGTGCGAGTTGGATAGATCCAGCGAATTTAAGGAAGGGGACCGGGGGCCAGTGCGTTGTGGAATTTGTGGAAGAGGTTGCATGGCCAGAGCAGGGATATGCACAGACGGCGAGCTAAGCTTGCTTGACAATGGCAATGGCAATGGCGATGTACGTGACGGACGTTCTGGTTCGCATCCAGTTCGCGGGCCATGTCGCATTGCCCGTGTGACTGAGGCAGTCCTCTGCTTGATTTGCTGTAAACGTTGCTGCGCAAGAGCAGAGCCCTCAGTACCTGGACGATCGAGCTCTTCGGCAATCGGCTCACATGTAAGACGCGAACGCGGGCGCCCTCTGAAGACCTCCTTCGGTTGAATACTCTTGCTTCCTCGTGCTTGATCTTGTGTAGCGTGTGCGCTGGCCCTTTTTTCAGCCTGCATAGCACATGTAGACCGTTGCATATCGATCTCCTCATGCTCTTCTAGAACAGGCCGAGATGGCAATGTCTTATCCTGTAGGATTGAGAAGCGCGACTTGAGCGCGGGCATGATGCAGCTCACACGAAAGCTCGACTCTGGCATCTGCAGGCCCGGTGAGCTGAGTGATCGCTCCTCCACTGGATCATCGTCGCGAGAGATGGCCAAACCTAGCACATCGTCATGACCAATTGCGTTGGCGGTCGCCTCGTGCGGCATTGCAACCTGCTCGTTGTCCGCGCCGTTGCGCGGACTCTTCTTCCTGCTAGGCAAGCTTGGAAAGTGCATCGCATTTGGCATGAGAGCAAGCCCCATATCCACACATCTGCTCCCCTCCCATCCCTGAGCCTCATCCTAATCTCCTTCCATGCCCATGTGCCTATTTCATGTTTGTTCCATCTGAGCGCAGAATCAAACGACAAAATTTCCTCTCCTGGACAGACACCAAGAATTGCATACAAGAGCCATCTTTAGGAGCCATGTTCAAGCACAGTTTGAGAAGGGCCCAAGGCGTTCGGCACAAGTCGCTCTGGGAGTCTGTAACGGGCCTGCTGGCTAGAGATAAGCAGGAAAAGGAGATGCCAGCAGCTGTCAAGGCGGACGAAGATATGGCCGTGGTGGGCAAGGCAGTACCGGGACGCAACCGCGTCATTGGCTTCGACATAGGTGCCCCTGTACGTCTCTATGGGTCAGAGCTGCAAATATCGTTGCAAGGGACATTCAAGGCGTATCCGGATGCGTCAGGACTAGAGCTGGCGCAGCGCATTACAACCGCCACAGGTCGCCGCGTCCCTGATGTCGTGCTCAACAAGGATTCGCGCAGTGCAATCAGCAAATACTTTGAGCAGAATGACAAAGATGCAGCTCAAGCTGCAAAGTTACGGCTGCCTGAGACACTGCCAGGTAATATCCGCACCAAATAAACGTCAAACCTTCAGGACGTCAAGCTGAAACCACGATCACCTATATCTTGCACAGCATGACACGTTCCTCAACCAGTATGGCCCTTACGGAAATTTTGCTTGGCGCAATCAGAGGACTGCAAATCATCTTCAGTGTCTTCACTCTTGGTTTGAGTGCCGGTGCTGTTTCTCAGCTCAACAAGTACAATGTCGGAGCCAATGCACCCAACCGATTCAGCGTTTTTGCCAGCATCTGGAGCTTACTGAGCGTGATATTCCTCATCTTTTCGCAATTCCTATTTGTCCATCAGTACTCGGGCTACTCGACCTACATCAACTTGGCTGTTGTGATCGAATGCCTCAATTGGATTTTCGTGTTTGCAAGCTTTGTCAGTATCGCACAATACGGCGCAAGTCCAAATTGTGATAATAGGAACCTCTTTTATCGACCCTTCAGTGCTCCGTGCCGCACAGACAAGGCCCTCGTCGGATTTGGTGTACTGCTTTGGCTGACCTGGTCGGCTTCGCTCTTCATCATTTGCAAACTCAAGGTGCGTGAGCGACGAGAAGATCAGTCATCAAAGGAGTTGGAGCTACGTATACGAAATGCAGTCGAGAGGCAGGCGGATGAGGCGGCCGTCCACGCGAGTGCTCCTGTCGCAGAGACCGAGAAGTAGAAATAGTATAAATTTTCCTCATTGCATGCGCTTCCGACTTGCTATTCTTCGGTCAAGGATGAAGCTCAGCCGGTTCTGCTTTCTCCAGGCTTGTGTTTCGAAATTTCACTTAAAGCATCAAGCGCATTCAGGCAACTCGTTCTTCGTGATAATGGAAAAGCAATTTTCAATCTGACTACCAATTGATAAGCAACGCAGAATCAACAACTAAGCTGGTGGATACTCCTCATACTCACGGTGTGCACGCAAGATCATGGCTTCTTGATCCGCATTGAGTGCATCTTTGTGCTGCCAAGGAATCATGTGGCCACCAGCGTAAATACGACCCTGGCAGTTCAAGCCCAGCATGAGCTCTTTAGCACACTCAGGGTGCAGCAATGCATCTTGGTCTCCAGACGAAACGAACAGGTAGCGAACCTTGGCAGCCACCTCCCACAGATTTGCCTGATTAAGATGATGACGCACCGTGGCGAGCGTTTGCGTGTAGTAATTAAAACCGTTCTGCTTCTTTGCCACAAGCGTGTCGACGTTCTCCTTCGCCAAGAAGCGCTCCCTGTTGTTCTTCCACTCTGGGAAGTCTGGGTCGTGGGCATAAAGGTAGTCGGGTGGGAACAAGAGATCGACAAGCTTATCAGCATTAGCTTCTGGATCATTCTTGATCAATTGCAGCGTCTTGACCACATTTGCTGTGTCGAAAGGTGCGGCCTTGAAATGTGCTGCCGTGCTGACGAGGTGCATAGAGGCAATGTACTCTGGGCATACACGGCCCATCTGCAAGGCGACCATACCGCCCAAGCAGAAGCCCAGGACGTGCACGGATTTGGGTGTGTCCCAGCCAAGATCTTCTAAAGCTCGCTTCATGTCGCGTGCAAAGTGCTTAGTGCCAGGTACCTTGAGAGGAATGGCTGCAGCCATGTCTTCAAATCCACGAATGTCAATGACAAGGCAAGTATACTCCTCCTTGCGAGCAAAGTACTCTAGTTGATAGATCCAAGAGTGTCGCGACAGGCCGTAGCCAGTCAGGAAGAGGATGTGAAGAGGGCCTGTGCCGTACATATCATAAGGAAGCGGCAAAGCCGTCACATAGCCAGTCTTGCTCGGTACCAATGCTGGCAATCGAGTACGAGGCTAATGTTAGCGGCCATGCATCCAGCAAGCAATGATAAATACCACATGCGGCTGACCGTCGACGAGTGGAGCATAGTACTGCGGCTTTTTGACATTCTCCACAGGTGCTTGCTCAACTGCAACTGGAGCTGATGCAGTTACGCCTTCAGCCTCGTGAATACTCTCTGCGATAGTGCTTGGAGCTTTGCCAACCTTGAGCATGGGCATCGTTGTTGATAGACCTCCATAGAGCTAGACAGATCCCTTATATCATGGCATCTCTTGTTTCAGACAAAGTGAAACTGTTTATCGCCGACAGTCATAGGTAGAGTGCGGGTCTACATGTACATGATTCGAAGCAAGCAACAGAACAACAATTATCAAACATTGAGCCAAGCTTTATGGCACAAACAAGCAAGAGCGAGCATGTTCCTAGCAGTAGTCTAGTGTCTTCTTGTGCCTGTCGTCTCTTGTTGCCATTTGTTTACAATTTGCGGCAAAAAGTAAACAAACCATCTACATCACAAGAGCATGTACAGCAAGCGCAAGACGGGCGCAGTCTACGGCAAGCGGCGCTTCACAAAGCCTTCCGTGCAATTATGGGACGAGTGTATGGCGGCGAGTCCGGTAAGGCTCAAAACTTTCGAGAGTCCAGTGGCGCCAGTGCACATTGACAACTCGTTCGAGAACTCCGTCGAAGCATCTGATGAGTCCAGCAGCGTGTCTTACGGTAGCTCGCCGAGAAAGCTTCTCACCGAGCAGAGCACCAATATATTTCGCTCCCCTGCTCCAGCCAAGAAAAAGCTCGTAGCAGCCAAAGAGACAGCCCGATCGGCGACAGCTATGCCCTTTCACGATCCTCTCGTAACTTCAACAACCGCACAAAGCTCGTCAACGCATATTCACTTCGACTCGGACTCGGATAGTGACTCTGAAAGCGACGGAAAGTCAAGTTCAAGCTCGTTGAGTGACCCATCTTCAGATCTAGGGGATCTGACGGATGCCTTGGCGCTGACCACAATCAGCACACCACAGGACGAATTTACGCGTCTTTTGCAGCTGTGCGATCAGGATGCGCCGCTTGCGTTTGACGAGTATATTAGAAGGCTCGTAGAAACTGCGACCATCACAAAGCTTGGCGAAGCGTCCTATAGCGAGGTCTTCCTCGCACATTCTAACGAGCAGCAAGTACTCAAGGTCATCCCATTTGGCGACGAAGCAGGAGAAGTACCGATAAACGATATTATTCAAGAGCTGCGCATTACACACACCATGTCTGATTGCCGCGGCTTTGTTCAACTCAAGCGTGCCACAATCGTGCAAGGCAACTACCCTGAGCCTCTACTGAATGTCTGGGATAAATGGCATGAGGAGCACGTTTCCGAAAGTGATCGGCCAGACTGGTATCTCTCTTCGCAGCGCTACTGCATTATTGCCCTGGAGAATGGTGGTACGGATATAGAGCATGCCGTTTTCTCCTCATGGCGAGCTTCGCTATGCTGCTTTGAGCAAGTGGTTCAAGCCATAGCAATAGGGGAGGCGAAGCACGGCTTTGAACATCGCGATATGCATTGGGGCAATGTGCTCGTACGAGAGCCTGACTGTCTAGACACAGCAGCAGACAACGTTACCATCATTGACTACACTCTATCGCGGGCTGTATGTCAAGACGGCGTTGCATTTTACGGATTCGGCGACCGCGCTATTTTCGAGGCAGACGGCAATGACTATCAATTCGAGGTTTATCGATTGATGCTCGAGCTGGTAGAGCAGGACGAAGAGGGCGAGCATTGGGACAGGCCGATGCCAAGGACCAATGTCCTATGGCTGCATTACCTCGCCGATAAATTGCTCACCGCCAAGGGACTAAAAAGACCACCAGCTAAGAAGCCGCACAGCGCTGAACGCCTCGCATGGCAGAAGCTCGAGCAATTGAGGGAGGTCATGAACCCGAGGCGCCGGTACAGAGGCAGCGACCTTCTTGTCAATGGCGCACAAGATGTGCTGGCCTTGTTGTAGCATGACTGTGGCTCAGCCAATCGGCCTTGCTTGTACGCGATCATTTTCTGCCGTGCCACCTTGGAAGGCTGTGTCCTTACCCGCAACATCTGCCTTAACGGCCGCCTCTAGCATAGCTGTCACTTCAATCGTCTTGGCAAGTGCAATACGGGCGCACTTGATTAGGATTTCGCGAGCCATAGATACACCGCCTGCCTTGGACACTTGACACACTTCGCGATTTTTGTTAAGTGTGATGGTCATGTTGCCTTCGCGCAGGCGTTCTTCTTCAAGTGAAGCATCGACCAGACTGATAGCACCATTTGCAAAGAAGGAAAAGGTGATGCAGATGGGAATGTGTAGAATGCTGAGAGGCACAGGCACGCGTGTGCGGATATCATGCACGATGACCTCCTCGTCGCCAGTGACGGTCACCTCTGGCCGCCGGAAATGCAGCAAAGCAGCAATGACAGCGAGAGAAGCTGCATCGACTAGCCCGCCTTCGTGATTGAGAAACAAGACATCTGCACGGACGGCCCAACAACGCTTACCAGCAAGAATGCATAGGCTTTCTGTGTCGAGAGCACGGCTCCGCCGGACAGCCTTCTCGATAAGACGCGCCATGACGATTTCATCCGAGGAGAACTGTTCAATAGATGGTGCACACATGGTGGATATTTCCGTATTGCATAAAAATTGGCCTTCAAAGGGCTTATCTGGGAAAGGTTGTACGACCTCTGCCGTCACACGACACGAGACTTGCGTCGCTCCGAGCTGTACATGGACAAGGCCATAGCCGTCGCCAAAGGAGATTTTGAGCGGCCTGAATGCGTCTGCTGCACGTCTGTCGAGACGAAGACCTTGCTGTAGAGCAAGCAGCAGAGAGGCCTGCTCAGCAAGCGACGGCTCCAGATCACGGGCCATCAGCAAGCTATCCCACAGTCAATGAACAATGAGCGGTGAACCTTGAGCGTGAGCGTGGAAAAATCCAAAAATCTCGCGACTCATCACGCATGCATGTTTACTAAATACATTCAATCGCTATCGCTTCCTAGTGCTGATTCTGTCGCATCCATTTCCCTCAGACTACATGATCGTACAAGCGGCAGCCGTCAACACCACCGCGACAGCAGCTCCGCCCGCTATGGCATTTTGGCCGCGTGTCAGTCCACGCACAGGATTGCCGTCTTCATCCAACTCAGGCGGCACATGCATCCGCGCATCATGTACGCCGTGAAACTGATGCACGCCCGGACGAAGACCTTTGTTATGACGTCTCGCTGGTCGACTCATGCGATATGCGGGATCGAAGCCGTCTTCTGCAGAACCGCTGCTACTGTCTGAATTTGAGCGGGCCTTCGCCGCGCGCATAGCATCTTCAAAAGGCGATTGGGCAGATGGCGCAGGCAGAATGGCCGGCCGAATCGAAAGGCGCTTTGGCGGCGGTCTCGGTCGCACTGGCTCTACTGGGCTTTTTGGCGATGCGCGACGACTGTAGCGAGGAGCCGCTTGTCTTGCGACTGTCTCATAGTCTGGAAGCCTGCTGTGAATGCTGGCCGTGTCTGTATCCATGGCATCCATGGCGGCATCATCGCATTAAGGCCTTCCGAGCCTTCTACTTCGATGATGCTTAACATATGGCAGTCACAATCAATCTCGTCCAAACGAGAGTAACAGCTATTCTATATCCATGGATCATACTCTCCAACCCGCAGCCAAGCCCATTTGATTGCTCCTCTTTGATCTGTGCCTGTCTGTGACTGCTCTTGTAAACAAACGAAATTTCAGCGACATCCAGAAAGACGACGACAACCAGGCAAAGAGAGGTCTATCGGGACACATCTAGCTCTTCTCTCGACAGCCCAAGATGCAGATCTTCGTCAAGACCCTCACGGGCAAGACCATCACCCTCGAGGTTGAATCCTCCGACACAATCGACAATGTCAAGTCGAAAATTCAGGACAAGGAAGGCATTCCGCCAGACCAGCAACGTCTCATCTTTGCCGGCAAGCAGCTCGAAGACGGCCGCACACTCGCAGACTACAACATTCAGAAGGAGTCAACACTTCACCTTGTTCTCCGTCTTCGTGGCGGTATCATTGAGCCCTCGCTCAAGGCGCTCGCCTCGAAATACAACTGCGAAAAGATGATTTGCCGCAAGTGCTATGCACGTCTCCCGCCGCGTGCCACCAACTGCAGGAAGAAGAAGTGCGGACACACATCACAGCTTCGCCCAAAGAAGAAGCTGAAGTAAACTTGTGCTTCCGACTCTTGCTTCAAGCGCCACTATCATTGTCTTAGCAAGATTATGCATCTGTTCTGTTCAAGGCTTCGTTCAAATCGTCTACCGTGCTTGATGCTATGATATTATGCTTACATTCCAATGGCCGCCTTGAGCACATTGAACCATGATCGACTGCTCTGAAAGCCATGCATGACGCGCACCTCCATGACGCTTTCCCATTTGCTGACGCTTTTGCTACCCGAATGCCGCTGATTGGGTGCAAAGGCTGTGACGGGCAGTACAAGAATATCCTTGACTTGTCGCGAGATCTGCAAGCCGTGGAACTCAGAAGCTGGTACCTCCAAATACTCAAGTACGGCTTGTGTAAAGGCTCCGGGTCCTGTGGTGCGTACCAAATCGAGCTTGCTGAGGTCCAGCCGATGGATCGGCTCATTGCGTTCTGCTGAGAGATTGCGAAGGTTTTCGATTGCGAGTTCGGAAGCACGTTCAAGCACGGGGTGCTCAGGCCGCGCCATAATGGTCCATTGAACAAACTGAAAGTTGAGAGCCCAGCCCCATGAAGCGACCTTGTGCGCACTGAAAGATGGCTCATCCACCTCGATACCAATCACGAGCGAAATATCGCGCTCGGAGAAGTCTTCAGGTATCCAGCCGTGAATTGGACAGAGTGCGGTTGTGTCAATGTCTGTGTAGACACCGCCAAGCTTGTGCAGAACCAGATACCGAAATAGATCTGCCTGAGCAACTGGCGATAAAAGAGAAGAATAGACCTCATAGAAATGCTGATAATGTTTTCTTACAAATTTGGCTGCTTCAGGCCCAGTATAATGCTGGTGCTCATCGTTCGGATTAGCATAGTACCAGCTCAAGACTGCAGGCGTTGCATCATTCTGCCTCGATGTCTGATGTATGACTTTTGGAAAGGTGAGTTCCGGCTGTGTAGCTGTACGATGCATGTCAATCACATTGGCCACACCCGTAGCCAGCTCAGGCTCCTTAGCCTTGCCTGTACTGTCGAGCTTCTGCGGCGGGTTGGCATCATGAGAGAGCGATGTCTGCGAGCGTGGCCAGCTATAGACACAGAAGCATAGTATGACAGCAAGGAGCAAGAGGCTCTTCTGAGGAAATCTCCTCGACAGCATAAGGAGAGATGGCAGCACACGCTACAAGGCATGAAATCGACTCCTTGTTTCCAGTTTTTTTTCATTTTGCGCAATTTTTCCGGTTTTTTTTTTCAATCGAATTCCGAACATCTCGGAAACGGCAACGACCTGCCTCTGCTCCTATCGCACGTTGAACCCTCAAGCTGTTCTTTGCATTCAAGAAACAGCTATCTGCTTCTGCTGCTATGAATCATGACATCTCTAAGCAAGGCTGGACTACGAACAATCACAGACGAGCTTGAGCTCGCACAGGTTGTGTCTCGTCAGGGCAATGTCTACAACCACTCTCTGCCGCCAACACCGGCTCCATCGCAGCCGCAATCGACTCGCATGTCTTTCGAAGGCTCACTGAATACTGAGCCCCTCGCACAGGCAAACCATGATGAGGTAGACGATGCACATCGAACCATACAAGCTAGACCCCCTCAATTACGCTCACAAGCACATGAAGTGCTCTTCGTACTTATTTGCGCAGCTGGCTCGATGTTGACGCAGATTCTTTTCGGCAACATGACAGCTTCTCTGCTTGATGTCCAACACTCTCTCAACCTCGATGAAACGCAACTACCGTGGTTGCAGGCTGCATACTCTTTAGCAAACGGTTCGTTTGTGCTCATCTTTGGTGGCCTATCGGATACGCTTGGAGCCACACGAGTCTACATCTCCGGCTGCCTGTGGCTCGCAGGGTGCTCGCTCATCGTCGGCCTCGCTCACAATGCCAATCTGCTTTTCGTAGCCCGTGCCATGCAAGGTATAGCTGGCGGTGCGCTCATTCCATCTGGACTAGCACTTCTCGGATACGTTTACGAACCAGGTCGCCGAAAGAATCGCGTCTTTAGCGTATACGGCAGTGCTGCTCCTGTTGGATTCGTCCTTGGAATCGCTCAAGCAGGCATCTGCATCAAAGTAGCCGATTGGCGATGGACATTTTACATCAACAGCGTACTTGTGGCTCTTGTCGCTGTCGCAGCATTCTTTGTGTTGCCAAAAGACGAGCATCCTGTCGGCAATTTGTCGCGCTTCGACTGGCTGGGCTCCTTTACTGCCATCGCCGGTGTTGTTCTCATTGTGTTTGGCTTGACTGATGGGCCCGTCGTCGCCTGGTCGCCATATACATACACGCTTCTGGCTATCGGAGTCCTCCTACTAGGCGTATTTGTATGGATCGAAAAGAAGGTGGCCGCCAATCCAGTTATGCCACTTGAAATGTGGATCACTCCGAGCTTTGGCTGGCTCATGTTTGCTTCTGTGCTCGGTTGGGGTGGCTATGCGAGCTGGCAGTTCTACGTGTCTCTCTTCTGGCTCAAGGTCAAGCATGTGTCACCGCTTCTTGCAGCCGCTTACTTTTCGCCAAACTTGGTCTTTGGCATCCTGGCAACCTTGATCTGTGCCAGTACGCTGCACGTCCTGCCGGGCCACTATATCTTTACGATATCCTGCATCTGCTTCTCAATCGGCCCCGGCATCTTTGTGCTATTGAGCTATCATCCTGATCTGTCCTATTGGGCCACAGGTCTGCCAGCACTCATCTTTACGACATTTGGCCCAGATCTCAGCTTTTCATCGGCTAGTGTTTTCGTCACGAGTAACGTCAAGCGCAAGTATCAAGGCAGCGCAGGATCGGTGCTCAATGCCATTCTCAACCTCGCCATGTCTCTTGGTGTCGGCCTCAGCGGTATCGTGGAGTCGCAAATCATCAAGAGCAAGGCAAGCACATCGAACGCGGGATGGGAACCGAGCTTGAGCGATGTGCTCTTATCGTTTCGCGGCGCGTGGTGGTTTAGCTTGGGCTTGAGTCTGGCAAGTCTTCTTGTTACTCTGCTATTTGTGCGCATCGAAAAGACGAGCGAGAAGAAGCATATGGCTTGAGTTACTGCAACAAGGTGAGGGTCAAGTCGCCTCTTGTTAGATGTCCCAGACGATGACCAGACTCACCATGGATATGAGCTGTGAGTTTGATTTCCACCTCGAGATTAAGGTCGAGGCGCACACTCAACGTTTTCTCAGGTTCGTCGTCTTCCTGCTCTACTTCGGCTGAATCTGCAGGCTGTTGTTGCACTTGCTGCGCGCGTTTCTGAGCTTGCTGATCGGCTTTTGAAGACATGTTGTATACAGCAACACTGTCGACGCCTGTCTGGGCTTTGTTATAAGCAAGGTAAATATAGAGATGACGAGGTCGTATAGATCGAAGCTATATATTCTACGACTTTCGCATTCGATATTCAAAGCATGATCATAGCAAGACCATGTCTGAGCAGGAGCAGAAGCAAAAGACACAGCAGCAGGAAGACAAGGACGACGGTAGGAAAGAGCAAGATGCCCCTGACTCGGCCGTGACCAATGCGCCACAGACAGAGCCCGGACAAGAGGCCGACGGCGGCGATGCTCAAATCACACATAATCCTCAGCATCAGCAGCGGCCGGCCAAGAAGCCTAAGAAGGGCGGCTCAGGTGCACCGAGTCTGCGACTTGACCTGAACATTGATGTCGAGCTCGAGTATGACCACAAATACAGAGTTCGAAGGCTGACATCGCAGACTCAAGCTCAAGGTGCACGGCGATGTGACTCTAGCCCTACTCACCTAGCCCTGAACAAGCACACCTTATAGCATCTTCTTTACTCGTAGCACATCTTTCGGCGTTTCCCATCGGCCTCGTGCGCCGAAATCTCCGCAACTCCACAAAACAGAAAGGCTGTGGTGCTTGACCAAAGCCTAGCAAGTGCTATATAGGCTGTCTGCGTTCATCGTCTAGTTGCAAGACATGCCCGAACAGTCTCTTCCTCTCGTGCTCGAGCCGCTGTCTCCATTCGGAGATGCATTGGCGGGCTCACTTGGCGCCGTCTTTGCCAATGCCGTGGTATACCCGCTAGATATCATCAAGACCCGCCTGCAGGTCCAGCGCAGAAATGAAAAGGTGGCCGAGCAGGACAAACTCGTCGATGGCGGTGAAGCGCAAATTGACGGTGATCATTACAATTCGGCATTTGATGCTTTCCAGAAAATGCTCAAACGCGAGGGTATTCGCGGATTGTATGCAGGTATCGCTGGCGGCCTCGTCGGCACAGCTTCGCAGAACTTCGCCTACTTCTACTGGTACACGTTTGTGCGCGACACGTACACTGCGCGCATCCCGGTCATTTCGACGGCCATGGAACTTGTCCTTGGCGCAGCAGCCGGCGCATTGGCGACCATCTTTACAATTCCTATCAGCGTCTGCACCACTCGGCAACAAACGGCCAGTACACTGCGTCGCAAGTCGCTTTTTGGTACCGCTGCAGAAGTCGTTGACGAAGATGGCCTCGCAGGACTTTGGCGCGGCCTGAAGCCTTCACTTGTGCTTTGTGTCAATCCTGCCATCACTTATGGTCTGTTTGCCATTCTGAAAAAGCGCATAGCCGGTGAGGTGGGCAAGCTCACTCCTGGACAAGCATTCGGCATCGGTGCGCTTTCCAAGACTGTGGCGACTGTTGTAACATACCCTTACATTATGGCGAAGGTGCGCATGCAGCACAAGAACGAAGATCCAAAGATTGCCGCGCAGCAGAGCAAACTCAGTGCGCTTGGTATTCTTGGCAAGATCATCAAGGAAGATGGCTTCTTCGGCCTCTATAAGGGCATGGACACGCAAATCTCGAAAGCGGTTCTCACACAGGCCATTCTCTTCTACTTCCGCGAGGTCTTTACCAAATACACCATCCTTGCATATGCGCTGGCAAGACGATTTGCAAAACAGCGGGCGTTGCGTGCGTAAGCTATAGTGCATCAGTAGATAGACGGCCATCACATGCTTTTTGTTGGGTATGTGAGTTTATAGACAAAGCGTGAACATGAACGACCCTTCACAGACATACTATACACATTGCTTTCTTTGGTTAGCTTCTCTACTTCTTGAACTTCTTCTTATGGCTTGATCATGCTGCACACTGTCGTCAAGGACTACATTGATCGCGAGTCATGGCACAGGTGGCTCCTTGACCTGCGCCGCTCTCTACCACTTGTTGCTGCACTTATTGCGCCGCTATCTGTGCTATTTGATATACCGGCTCTGACGCAGCCATGGTATGGTACAGAGGACGAGAACATCACAGATGACAAAGTCAGCCTCATTCTCTCAGCTTTCTCACTATTCACAAACTTGCTTGCTAATGCATTTCTCATGGCACGGTTCAGCGTCAAGACAGACCGCGCAGTCAAGCTTACTACACATCTATCGACACTCTTTTGGCTGATCAAGCCGACAATCGCCATCACAAATCTCGTCATCTTTGGCGTTTACAGAAAGCAAGTTGATGGCGCATTCTACCTGGAAGGGTTCTGGTGTGCAGTCGTGTCTTGCGCACTAGCCGGTATCTCAGCTTTGGCTCTTCTCTCCAATTATGCTTTTGAATTCAACTCCCGCGTCAGAATGATCAACAAGGAAACACGAAGCCATGGCAGGGGTTTCATGCTGAATGTCACCGCATTTGTATCGAGTATTGCGATACAGGCTCTGGTCTTCTCTAAGATTGAAAAGTGGACATACTTAACGGGCATCTATTTCTCACTCACAACAGCCTTGACGATTGGGTTTGGCGACCTGACACCAACAACTACTGCAGGCAAGATTCTCATCGCGCCATTTGCCATCACTGCTATCTTACAGTTTGCCACTTTGATCGCCGGCATCATCTCATTCTTCCAAAATAGAGTCAAGATTAGGCAACTTGCGTCTCGCAAAAAGTATCGACAGATTCGCATCGAAACGGAGCAGTCAGTTGGCAGCGCAAACTTGGCCTCAGAGATTGCTCTTCTTGAAGAGTACAAGCGCAAAGAAGAAAGAGATGCGCAAATCGTTGATCTCTTTTACTCAATTGTGGCATTTACAACATTATGGCTCCTTGGAGCGCTTATCTTCTCGAGGCTTGAAGGCTTCTCCTTTGGAAATGGTCTTTACTTCAGCATCATTGTCTTTCTGACTATCGGCTATGGCGATTTTACGCCGGAATCAAGCGCAGGCAAGGTCGTTTTTATTGTATTTGCCATAATCTCAGTGCCGGTCATCACATCATTTGTGGTACAAACGCTCAGCAGCACGCTCAGTCTAGCTCGAGGTCGCTGGCGAGAACGGAAAAAGAATCGCAGGCAACCATCAAGGACTCCACTTACACACACTGACTTTGTTCGCACAGCGACGCAAGAAATTCAACTGAACCGCCAGAAGTATTTTGCTGAATCCACCAGCATCCAACAAGAGGATGACCTTGTCAAGATCCTCGTGGAGCTCATGCTCAAGATGGATGTACAGACACGGACACTCCTAGACATGACTCTGAAGGGCCATGATAAGCTTGTCTTACGAGCCGATACTTTGGTACAAGCGAGAAATAGTAATCGGACAGTCGAGATTACTGCAAAGATTTTTGATGCGCAGGACGTGTCGACTGAGTTGAATCGGTATCGCCAGACATTCGCACAAGCAATCGCCACGGCAAGCGCACTCAAAGGCCTTACGGGCGAGGAAAGAAGGATATTCGAAAGAGTGCAAAGGACAAGCCGGCCACCTAGTTTGGAAGTTGCGAGTTCAAGGGCAGCGGCAGGCAGCGATGCTTCGCATCTAACGTTTGTGAATCGTTGAAAGACATGGCAGGCTGTGAGTTCAGGCTTTCCATGACGACGAGTTGAAATGGCTTCAACACAAATGATTACTTCTGGGCAGCAACATTGTCACGTCCTGTTCATGATCATTGGACAGCAGTCCTGAATGGGTTAAGGTCGAAACAGACGCTTGCTTGTAGCATTGTCCGATTCCGAGTGATCCTACCGGAGCCGAGTATTCGAAGCTCCCGAATCATCCTCATCGCCAACTTTTGGCGCAACGTCCCCTTTTGATGTTGCTCATCGCGAGCGTGTCCTTGTGATCGGTAATTTGATGAGATTGCTGAAGCAAAAGCTTGCTGCGTTGCTTGATAAGCTACACTTGAGATGAGCAACATCAATGGCCGGCAGAGCGCCACAGGATGCCCGGTGTAGCTCCGGTCCATGTCACTGAGGCTGAGAAGGACCATCTTGGCCCCTTCGATTCTCAAAAAATGATTGCGCCAGCACAAATGCATGTTCTGTAGACAAATAGGTCGAGATGATGAGTGTAATACATTTCATACATAGCTTTCATACCGTATCTACATTATCCGGCAGCTGTAATCTCCGCAGCTCCCTTACTGGCTGATCGACTTGATCTCTTGGATAAAAGGAGATGACTTCGAGACAGCTGCGATCTTCGCGCATGCACATGACGACCGCCACATCATCGCTAAATGCAACACGCCAGACTTGTTGGCTTTGTTCGGTCAGCTCTCGGACTAAAGCGCCCGTCTCGAGGTCCCACACTTTGGTCAAGCCATCGCTCGAACCACTCACGATGCGAGTGTCGTCGAATTGCAGCGTCGTGACTGAATTGTCATGGCCAGCAAGATGATGTACACATCGCATGGATTCCAGGTTCCAGACGCGGATGCTGCCATCGGGGCCACCGGTGACAAGCAAAGGATACCGCATTTGTAACTGTCCAACCAGACTTGTGTGACCAGAAAGCTTGCCAAGACATTCGCCTGTTTTGACAGACCATACTCGGACCGTCGCATCAAGCGAGCCAGTAGCGATGACATTGCCATTGAAGCCAATCGAGTAAATTTGCATTGCATGGCCGGCAAACGTGCGAAGCAGTGTGCCATCTGCTAGGCTCCATAGCTTGCATGTCAAATCATAGCTGCCAGACGCGACCATATCACCACTGACCCTGAGGCACCTCACCGAGTCTGTATGGCCGATCAATACATGTTTGCAGACGCCCGTCTCATAGTCCCATACGCGAATAGTTGCGTCCCTGCTACCACTCACCACAAGACTCTGACCGTGAACATTTGATGTGCTCGGTATATCCTTAGCGATTTCTATACAGCGCACTGTTGAGGTATGGCCGCGCATGATATTTGTGCAAGTGCCTGTGGTCAAGTCCCATATGCGCAAGACCTTATCACAGCCTCCGGAAACAAGTATGTCGCCGCAGACGTCCAGCGTCCAGACTCCAGATTCATGGCCGGTAAGTGTTCGAAGGAATCGCCCGTCTCGAGCAAATACATAAATCTTTGCATTGTCCAGACCTAGTACAATAAAGCTTTCAGTAAGCGTTGACCAGGTCACGGTTGCAAAGTCGTCTGTGATATGCCGAGCAAGCGTCGTGCCGCCAGACCGCCAGTTTGCATCAATCATATAACGTTGCTTAAAGTGAGATTTGTACGACGTCGGCAACGGTCTCCGATCTGCTGCGCCTGTTGAGATTCGGGTCGTCATTTGCAGTGAAATGACACCGAGACCTTCTGGCGCTGAGAAATAGGGATTGCCATCGGTGAGTGTTGTCGCATGCAATCTGCTAGTAGGCGGCGGCAGACTCGAGAGGCGGCGATATCTATGCAACCTGCAGAGACGCTTCCAAGCCAGGTCATCGTTGAGCAACGTATGCCAGTACTTGGACACCTGCGCTGATCTCGCAAGCGTCTTTGGATCATCGATATAAGTCAAGATGCGCAGCGCCAATTCCACAGGTAGACACTTGATAAAGTCCTTCTTCAGCCTGGGCGAAACATAGGCAGCCACCGAAGCCAGCTCATAAGATGTGCACAGGTTGAGCAGCTCTGAAAGATATCGCTGCCGTTCATGCGACTTGAGCCCTGCGAAATGCGCCCGCGCTTCACGCAGTAGCGGATCCTCGGCGTTCTGGTAGAGCGGCACTCGGTCGACGGGTGCAGGCGATGCTGCAGGTGTAGGTGGCCTCAGACCAGGCCGTATTACTGGACTCGGCGACGCTTGCATATCTTTGTTATACGGATGCGCGCAGACAAATAAGGCAGCAGACTTGTTCCCTCGTTGTGTGCTGGTTGCCGATGTCGTCGTCGCACAAAGATTCAGATCAACGCCGCAATGAAGCTAAAGCAAGAAAGGGGGAATAGAAGACTAGATGTAGCTGACCTTGAAGGCAGCAGCGACAGTAGAGGCGACACTGGCTGCCATACGACGTATACGCTCACGAACCCGTTGTCGGCCTGCCGCACCAAACACGACCACCAAAAGTACAACCATGCGCACCAGTTTCGGGTTCAGGCGCGCAAGCAGGGGCCGCCATGACGAAACAGAAGGCACGACGGCCTTGGAGCTGGAGCTGGAGCCGGCAGCGACAGTGTCGTCCTTAGTTGTACCGTCCGCCTCTGCAGCGCGCGGCGCATCCGTATTCGTGGAGACTGCACTCTTGCTCCCGGACGCACTTTTCCGCTTTCTCCTCCGTCTTCGCTCTTCCTTTTCTTCTCTCGCTCGCTGCTCCTGCTCTGCCTTTTCCTTCGCCGCCGCTCTTTGAAATGCAGCCGCTTCTGCATCCTGGATCTCGCCGATACTGCGTGTCCATGCATCCTTGCGCTCCTGAGACATCTCGCTCGATGCAATGAACTCAAGCGCATAGTCCCATTCCTTGCACTTTGGAAGGACATGCAGCGCATACAGCTCCATGGTCTTCTCATAAGCCGACGTATCTGGCTCTAGCGAAGAAAGGTAGTCCTCGACGCGCCGTTGCATTCGCGCTGGATCCTTCATATGCCGTATGCTCGACATGATGAGCGGCACCATGACCTCAAATGGCGTCTTGTCAAACTGCGCCTGCGTCTCGTCCCAGAGCGTGCCTTCTTGCAACTTGGCCAAGACATTGCTCGCTTCCTTGCCGAATTGTTCCTTGCGCTTGGCTTCGTCCAGCGAGCAGCTCGAGTCTAATACAGCCATATAGAGCAGCCATAGCTTGCGCGCATCTTTGCCTTGTGGTTGCTTCAGCGCGATGCGAATGGTATTGAGAGCGCCTGCAAAGTCGCGGTCGAGATAGGCATGCGTTGCTTGAGTATAGAGGGCCCCCACAGCCGAGTCATTGCGCAATGAGGCCGGCTTGCTTGGTAGTCTCGGTAGCGATGGCATGCCCTATAGGTGCTGATGGTCGACGATTTGGTCTTGCTGATGCGCGCATGACACTCTTTCTATGGCCGCAGTCGCCGACAGAAGCGCTCGGGAAGCTGTCTGACAGGCTGGCCAAGGTGCTGCAAGCTCAAGCAGTCTCTAGATATGCTCTTACGTACCGCGTCTTGCGCAGAGGCGAGGCCAAGCTACTGACTCTGTCGACGGGCGACGACAAGCTCCATCTCATGCGCGACGCAGAATACTGTGTCCTGGGCAGCGACTTTGGCAACATCCTGGCTAAGCTCAAGCTATGGATACCAAGACAGACGTACAAGATCGAAGGCACGACCTTCCTGCTTGACGGACAGACACTCAAGGTCGGCCAACTCAGTCAAGGTCCAACGACACGAGGCCTTGTTGTCGAGTACGAGGGCGATCTGGATGCTGTACTAGGCCCTGTGAGGTCACTTCTCTCCCATTCGCCAGAGGAAGTTATGCTGCAGAGCTCACAACCATTCCCGCAGTGCTATATCGACTTGCTTCAACGGTTGTAAAGCGCATCTGCCATCCGCACCGCTTCCCGCATACACTTGTCATGGACTCGCACAATGCGAGCACCTTGCCGTATACTCTGCGCAACAGCAACAGCTGTCCCGATTTGGCGCTTGTCTGGCTGCTCAACACCGGTAATCTTGCCAATAAAGCCCTTGCGACTGGCTCCGACGAGCCAGGGAATCTTGCCTCCAAGCGGTGTCTGCAACAATGTCAAGTTTTGCTCAAGCGTCTTACTGAAAGAGAGACCTGGATCAAGAATCAGATTCCACGATCGAATGCCAGCGGCCACGGCGGCCTGATAACGCAACATGAGCTCGCGCATGACAGTCTCGGCAACGCCATCTGGATAGTCGCAAAGCTGCTGCATCGTTTCTGGCGTGCCACGCATATGCATGAGAACAACAGGGCAACCCAGCCGTGCAGCAGTGGGCAGCATATTTGGATCTGCTTTCCCAGCACTCACGTCGTTGATGATGGTTGCGCCTGCGTCAAATGCTGCTTGTGCCACAGAGGCATCAAATGTATCGACGCTGATGGGCAGCTGCACGCCTGCTTGACGCAGTGCGCCAATAACGGGTACCACCCTCGATGCTTCTTCCTCCGGCGAGACTGGAAGTGCACCTGGTCGGGTCGATTGTCCGCCTACATCAATGATATCAACGCCATCGAGATCATGGCAGAACGCAGACACGCTGTCTAGCGTATTGCTGCCTCCATCAGAGAAAGAATCAGGTGTTGCATTGTAGATGAGCATAAGATTGGTCTTTGGCTTGAGCCATGGTTGATACAAGGGCAAGCTCTGCTCGGACTGTTCGTAGCCATAGTCTGCTAGATTGGCAATACTATCGTTAGCATCAGTCGTTAGGGGCAAGCTTGTGCATACTCTGACAACGGCACCTTGACAAAGTTACGCTCTGCAATGCCGATATGCGGCACAACCAAGTCTGCTGTATCGACCTTTTCTTTGTCATAGAGCAGCACGTCCAAGTCGATCGTACGCGCTCCTTTCTCTACCATTTTGACTCGACCCAATGTCTTTTCTACTTGCTGACATGCCTTCATGAGCTGATGCGGCGAGAGTGTGGTCAAGACGCACGCTGCACCATTGAGAAAGGCCGGCTGGTCTGTGACATACATGGGCGCAGATTCATACAGCATGGACGTGTTGATGACTTGGATCCCGCGTGCATCGAGCTCATCCAGAGCACGCTGGATGTACCGCTGTCTATCACCTAGATTGGAGCCAAGTGCGAGGTATGCCGTGTGCAATGTGCTGCGATATCTGCATGCAGGCCTCGTGGCTCGTCTCATCATAGCAGCAGCAGTGCCAGTGGCAGCATAGGTAGCTCTTGAAGTATATCTCAGCATCACAGCCTTCACTAGCGTATAGACAGCTTGTACCTTGTAGCACTTGGTGTTGGATCAGGAACAAAGACTCAAGTCATCAAGTCATCAAGTACATACAAGAAGACGCTATAGCCCTACGATGAACTCGCCAGCCAATGCGCTAGACGTAGCAGGCGCACTCAACTGCTCAAGACAGCGCTACCTCTTTCGTGGTATACGCAGACAGCACCAGACACTCAAGAACCTGGCCATGCTCGACATGAAGGAAAGGCGCATCGCCAGTTTGCGCGAGGTACGCGAGCTATGCCAGGTGAAATAAGCTGATAGACAGCATCTCGACAAAGCAGAGCAGGAGCTCTTCAATCTTCGACATGCGCTGCGAGAAGAGGAAGAGAGCATTGTGTGGCCGACATGGAAGAGCAGCGAGCAGACCTGGCACAAGCCATTTGTACAGCGTCGCATGTCGAATGCATCAAATGAAGTGAGGCGATCCGCCAGTCAGTGGTCTTGCTGACGCACAGTATACGCTTGTATCGCCGGCCGTGTCTCCAGCAAAGACATCCCCTTGCAAAGTGAGTCCTCGGCAGCAACGTGCATCAAGCTCGCCGGTCAAGAGCACCTGGACACCGCGTGCTTCACCACTCAAGCAGAGCATCGATCCTTTCGCAACGCCAGAGTCTGAACCACCAATTGCGCCAGTGTCCGCGATATCAGAACCTGCGATTCGCGACGCTCGCGAATCACCGCCCAAGCTGCACCTCCCAGCTACTGTAGCCGCTGCCGTCCCTGTTAAAACACCTTCACCGCCTACAGCAGTCAAGCAGAAGCGTTACTCGCTCTTGTTCGACAGCAAGCAGCGGCTCAAACGCGTTCTGCGCCTCAAGGGGTCTTCTCCGGCTGTGTAAAGCCAGTCAGCGCACTCCAATCAACATCACCGCTTGTATCGAACATTGTGTCTTCGTTTGCATTATAGTCAAATTCCTGCCCAGCTTGCTCGTTGAAGAGGAAGTCCTGCGAAACTTCTTCTTGCTTTGGAAGTATCGGTGCTTGCTCGGCTGGATCCATTGGTACCGTCACCTCGTCTTCCACCTGCGGCAGCTCTGTCGGCTGCATCATAGCAAAAGGCCTAGATGGACCCGGGCGCATGTATGGCTCCTTGACGTTTGTCGGCAACTTCATGTTGCCTTCATCGTCAAAGTCATCAATGCGCACCTTTTCCGCATCCTCAAGCGTCTGGCAAATACCCTCTAGATTCTTGACCAAAGTCACAACATCGTCCTGTAGCTTGCGTGCCCGCTCCTTGAACTCATCCTTATGCTCCTGCGGCTTATTCCTCCGCGTCAATAACGGCGAAATAAGCGCCGGTATCGCGCGTCGCAGGCTTTGAATCTCGCCGTGGATCGAGGCTAGCTTCTGGACATGGGAGTAGTGCAAGGAGGCTGTCTCTGATGCGCTGATGGATGGCGTTCGCGTTCGGCACAGCTCCTGCTCCATTTCCAGACTGAATGCAAGTAGCGATCACGAGTGTATTGTTCATCGCGGAGAAACAATCTACTTCTTCACGGCAGGACACGAGTGATAGCCGGCCTGTCTGAGTCAGACAATGTCTGCTGAGCTGCCTGCAGCACTCTCGCAGCTCACAAAGTGGATACGAGTCGGGCAAAAGCTCGAACGCCAACTGCGCTTCAAGGATTTCAACCAGGCTTTTGGCTTCATGACCCGGTAAGCGGGCCGTTTAGCGCTCCATGCCTCGCTCATCCACAGCGTCGCCATGAAAGCCGAACGCATGAATCATCACCCGGAATGGAGCAATGTCTACAATAAGGTGACGATACAGTTGACGACGCATGATGCAGGTGGGTTGACGGGCAAGGATATAAAGCTCGCTCATTTCATAGATCAAGTGGCGGAAGAGGCACAGAGAGAGTCTCCGTAATGCGGTTTACGGGTCTGTTTGCGCTATTTGAAAGCGCATGTACCTTCGACATGTGGGACCCACTACTGATGTGGAGCTACACGATGATGCACAGACACCGCATCGCCTTTGTGCGGGCACACAATACAAATCCATGATTGAGCGCAACAGACGGCTTGGCCTGTCATGCGCATTCCGGTCGGCTCACAAGCTTTCTTTGCTTCGGCCGTAGCATTGCCCATTGAAGAGGTTACGGAATTGTGAAGCATAGTCAATGAATCTACGAGCCGGATTGTTTGCCAGCCGCGCACGGAAGAACATGGCTGTCGAGCTGTCATCTCGACATCACCTCAGGCACTCAACCTTTGCGAGCATCTCCTTACTGCCTAGATGGTGGTGGTGCTGCTACTTCTGCTTCGACATTTCAGCATCTGAACACAGAAAAAGCGCGGCGACCTTACAGATCCAGAGCGAGACGACCATGCAAGAGGCCTAGTCTGCATATATTCAGGGCAAGTACTCGCGCATCTTGTCATCTCGAATTTCAATGAGGAGGAGGTGGAAGAGAGAAAGGAAATCGTCTAAATAGCTCGATAGAGGATGATTGCTCCAATCATCTATAAGATCAGCAGTCAACCTCCGTCTTCATCATCAGAAACGTCGTCCAAGTCTGTCTCGCCGGGCCAAGATTCTAATGGTTCGTTCAGGTCCCAGTCGGATGCTTCAGGAATTAGCTCGTTCAGATCCCAATCGAAAGGCGGGCCTGACTTGTCGAATAGTTGCGGAGGCAGAAGTGTTCCAAATTGCTCCAATTCTTCCCTGGGAAAGTCGGCAATTTCAGCGTCTGGTCCAGGACACGTCTGTTGATTGTCTGGAGCGTCTTTAGTGTGTGAAGGTCCGCAATCATCCTTGCGCCGCAATTTCACCTGCCTCCGTCTGCGCGCTTCTTGCCAACATTTTTGACGCTGTTTCATTCTGACAGGATCCTCCTTGCATTGCGCATCGTGCTTCCGCGAGGCTTTTCGTTTCCTCTCGAAATAGGCTATCCTTTTTGGATCATCAGGTGGCAATTTCACCATTCGCGAATGCATTTTGCCAGAATTGAGGCTGTTTCGCCGATTTTTGATATCTCGCTTCTGATCAGGTGTGAGTCGACTATAGTCATCCTCAAAATTTTTGATGAAAGGATGCTCCTGTCGCAGCTTCGGACAATCGTTGTTTTCTTTCCTAGAAGCAGTGACCTGCACATCCTGAGGCAGTCTTTTGACGAAGTACAAGCGAATGTCTTCCATTCCACATCTGAGCGGGTAATGAGGTTTACCTTTGGGCCAGTTAGCTGGAGCCTCAGACTTTGGTCGGATGATATTTGTCTGGTTGAAGAGTCCGGTGCACTTGCAAGCTTGGTTTTGCATGTTTCTCTCGCCCCGACCAGGACACTCGGCTTTTATCAATTCACTATTCGTGATTTGGAACTCAGGCTTCTCGTCAGCAAGACATGAAAATCTGACATGGTGCGCATTCAGCTTTGACAGATCTCTTGTCGCTCTTTCGCGGCACCAAGAAAGACATTCGTGGCCATCCATTTGCTGGAGATACGATGGTTCAGACTGCCAAGAAACTTCTATCTCGCCCCGATAGCATCCAGCGTGGTATTCGTAGATGCGTTGCCATAACCGTTCTCGTTCATTGTATCTCTCTAAACTGGCTGGCAAGCTGGCAAAGTCGATTGCAGAATCTTGCGTATTGACAGCATGGGGCGAACCTTCGGTGTCGACGGCCTGCACAACGAGTTTCGCGGCCAAAACGGTGAAGAGGAATGCTTTGGCGCCCATGCCAATGACAAAAGGGAATATCATGTATTCGTTGAGAGTCGGCGCAGAATGCCTGACTTTTGGCAACGTGTTGGATTTTCTGTGAGCAAATGCTCCTGAAGCTTAAGAGGGTTTTTATTTTGGGTTGCAAAGCGATCAGCAATGTGGCCGTCTTTGTCAATCCTGAGATTGAGTCTTCACGTACAAGAGCTTTGCGTATGGCCGATAGCAGCTCTTGTAAACTAGCAAGCAAGCTCAGACTTGGCAACAACATGGCTCATCAATCTCGTATGCCCGCGCAGCAGTCGGCATTAGATCTTGGCGCCAGGAACCAGAACTTGAACGTAAACATTTTGCTTTGGGCATGAAATCCGAGTAATCATCCAGCGCAAATGTAACACTAGGTAGTTCACGCTTGACGTTAAAGAGAGACGTTACAGTATGCGATGCGGGCGCACGACATGTGAGGACCGACTGCCTTCACCGCCGCAGAGACTAAGAGCGCTGCGGACTGTCAACTCTTTGGGCCTTTGCGCATCAATCAATGGTTGTCTCAACTTTGTCTACTCGTATTACGCGATGCGCCAAGGCGATGCAATGACTCGGCGGCCATCGATTCATCTTTTGTATCGAGATTCGCCAAAAAATATCATCAGATAGAGCATGCTGTATCTGCCGGCTGCAAGCATAGTCCTGGATCGGCCTTGATCTGAAGCTTCGTAGCATGCCTGCTCGGAGGTAGAGATTGCAAATAAATGAGCATAAATATAAAACCCAAAAAATGAAAGCGCACCTAGTTGGGGTCGAACCAACGACCTCGAGATTAACAGTCCCGCGCTCTAACCAACTGAGCTATAGGAGCTTCATGGCCAAAGCATCGTGTCATGTTATATAGCCGCGAAACACAAAAAACCAAGTCCTGAAAAACCACCAGATCATTGATTCATGGTCATTGCTCAAACAACTCCTATCCCGCCTGGCGGCCCTCCAAAGCCGCCTGACAAAGCTCCTACTCCCACCTACGCTACACGAGCAGCTCCTGCAGCTGCT
>QXDP01000254.1:0-28648 GCA_003717255.1 Protomyces gravidus | reverse complement strand
TTTGATTTGAAGCGTCCTCTCTGCGACTCGTACCCGCGCCTTTCTGGCAGCGCAAGGCTCATAACCTGTTAGAAAACCAGTTGGGCTAAAAGCGCGGATTTCTACTTGCATGACTCAGGAGCTTATGAACCTCAATTTCTAACAAGAACCCTCGCTATGCAACACACTGGGCTCACGCGAGCCGCCTGGACTGCAAAAATTGCATGATGATGGGACCATGTGGCAAGCCCCTGAGTGGACGAGTCAAAAATGCTGAATCCGCTAGATTGGCATGGAAGTGTTAAAAGCCCCCATCTCCGTCAGCAGCACTGACTCTCAACCAATTCTGAGACTTCTTTCTCCAGAAAGACAACTGTGAGCCACTCGCGTGCCCATCATGGCATATGAGACCTATTTGAATGTCCAACTAACTCATCCAGTCACCCGCAATCACTGCATCATGAACATCACCAAAGCAATCACTCTCGGCGTTCTGCTCGCTGTTTCTAGCGTCATGGCCCGACCCGCGTTCAATGCAGAAGGCTCTGAATGTAACTCTGCACACTGCAACCGCTGGCAGAAGTGAGTGTTCAGCCTCTCGACCATCGCCAGACGAAGCCTTTTCGGCAACACAATATCAATATCTCCTCGAGCATGACATTCTTCTCCCTTTCATGACAGAGATACCAACACGGTGTCGATTGCAGGTCATGTGAAGGTGTTTCATCAGGCTGTAGCATGATATATTTGCCAAACACTTCAATTTACACTTCAATTTACCCTCCTTCTCCATTGATTGTCTTTGCCCATCTGAAGAAATTCGTGATTGCAGCGCTACCGAGATGCGCCTTGCAGCATGAGGAAAGAGCGATCAAGCAGCAGATATGGAGGAGGAAGACGTGCCTGATTTAGTCGAAAGCTCTGTGCCGGTGGATAGTGCGACAGTATCCTCCAAGTGTATCGATGTAGCTTCAAATACGCTTGCGAACGGCAACAGACCGGCGAAGGTGCCCATTACCATTGTCACTGGCTTCCTTGGCTCAGGCAAGACGACGCTGCTCAATCACATCCTCACATCGAATCACGGTAAGCGAATTGCGGTCATCTTGAATGAATTTGGTGATTCTGCCGATATTGAGCGATCCCTCAACGTCAGCGGTGACAAGGAAGATGGACTTGTGGAGGAATGGCTTGACCTGAAGAACGGCTGCATGTGCTGCACAATCAAGGACAATGCTGTGTCTGCTATCGAAAATCTCATGAAGCAGCGCGGCAAGTTCGACTACATTTTGTTGGAAACGACCGGTCTCGCTGATCCGGGTCCTGTTGTGAACATGTTCTGGCTCGATGATGGTCTGTGCAGTGACCTGTACCTAGACGGGGTCATCAGCGTTGTAGATGCGCACAACCTTCTCAAGGGACTCGACGAAACTTGTCGGCTGCAAATCAGCATGGCAGATGTCATTCTCGTGAACAAGATGGATCTTGTCAAAGATGCAAATGCTGTGGACAATGCCATCAAAAAGTACAATTCTATGGCGACAATGAAGCACACGACTCATTCTTCGATCGAGCCCTCAGAAATACTTGACCTACACGCTTATGACAGCAAGCAAGTAGACCTCAGTAGTATTGCGCTCAATCAACGCAGTCATCACGATGCTGACATCTCCACAATCTGTCTGCCAGTGCCTTCGATCTCTGCGGATCGTATCGCAAGTTTTGAGCGCTCCATTCAAGAGCTCCTCTGGCAGCCTCAAGAAGGCATCGAAATCCTGCGTATGAAGGGCCGTGTTTCAGATCACGACGGCCGCACTTGGGTATTGCAAGGTGTCAGAGAAATTTATGAAATGGTGGAAGTGATAAACACGACACAGCAGGAGGGCAAGCTGGTCTTTATTGGCAAAGGCATGATCAAATTGCCACTCCTCTTATGCAATGCTTTGCTATCATGAGACGGGCCCGATATAAGTTTTGCTGAAACAGGGGCTTTTTGATGCTGATTGTTTCAGCAAAAGGCTTGTCAAGATCACCTCCGCAGCTCTGCCATCCACGCGCCAATCATGACCACCCTCTGGAGCGCTGAAGTCGCCCAAGGCCAGAGTGCAAAGTCACGAAGCAAGGGCAGGAAGAAGCTATTCAAAGGATTGTTCACTGAACCGGAAGATCCGGCGTCAATGGCGTACACTGTGCCACCACAACATCGTTATGACGGCCCGACCTACCGTCCTGCAGAGGTGCAAGGACAGTTTGGAAGCTACGACGCCCCCATGGCGGCCGCTATGCCTCATCAAGCTCCGATTGCGCCGTCAGTGGCCCCTCTTAAGCCGCAGCAAGCTTCAGATCCAGATATGCAAGCCACTAACATGCCTGGGCAGCCGCGCCAAACATCTCGCGAATCCTTGGATCATATCGCTCAGTTGATTGTTCAAAAGGCACAACTAGAAAGTGACATCAAATCGAGGGAAACCCAATATGAAACGCTTTTGAAAGAGTCTCAGAGCCTGACGAAGCAGATGCGGGTCGAGAGAGATGCAGCGCTGCTTGAGCTTGAGAAGAAGCAAGCTGCGGCTTGCTCAAGTCCTACAAGAGATTGCCGCCGTGCAAGGTATTCAAGCAAGCGCCACCGGCGTTGCTCGTGTCGTGCCAGGATTGATTACAAAGACTGTGACGAGCGCGCACACAGCCACAGCAAAGAGTGCAGCCATCAGTCGACTCGCGATCGCCAAATTCATTCTGCCCCAGAACCAGGTCTCTCAAGAGGTCGCTCAAATTCGCGAGCACACCACCAAGCTGTTTCCGTTCCTCAAGCACAAGCCAATCAGCCTCATCTGGCTCACGAAGACCGACACTTTCAGGAAGGCTTCAGTCAGCTTGAATTGCTTATCAAACAATTCGTTTTGCAGCATTTGAAGGCACAGCCAGACGCTTTACCCCGCCCTCCTGTAGCACTCGACCCTGCTGTCGCGCTCTACGTCGATCGACACGGGCTACGGCACGCGACTGTCTTTGGCATCCGCGATATCCGATGCATTGTTCTGCGCGGCTACTTGATGCACGCCATGCTCGAAAACGTGTTTCGATGCTTCCTCTTTGGACTTTCGCCAAACGTCCAGCAGTCTTTGCTTGATGCCTACAAGGATATGATGCGTGCGTACCCAGGCGATCCATCTCGTGCTTCGCGGTGGGCAGCAGGGGCAGCGACTGGCTTCGTATCTTCGGCTGGCTCTCAGGGCGGTGCCTATGATCCAGTGGGTGCAACACATCAGTTCGCAGAGACACTGTTCAATCAACTCAAGGATCTTGTCGCACAGGTGTATGATGACCCGATCTACCCGCATGAAAGTATCGAACGTCGCGATGATACGGACTTCAGTCATCGTGTTGGCCGCGAAAAGGTGCTTGGCAGCCTGCAAGGTATTATCCGTTGCGCTATGGGGATTGCGCGAGATTGCAGATTGGATAGCGCTTCATTTGTGATTGAGCTGCCCGTTCATCTAGCACAATTCGATGAGCATAGAATGTGGGCTTCTGAAGGTCAACACGGGCCTGTGGCCGTGGCATATGCTCCAATCGTCCTCAAAAAGGTGGCGGTCAGTCTTTACGATGCGCAAGAACAGGCTCGTGACAGCCGAGAGCAGTATGAAGATCCTCGAGGTTATCTCCTCTGTCGTGGCAGAGTGTGGCGAACCAGCATTCTAAGTGATGTCCAAGACCTCTCCAAAGATTACAATAGGGACTACAACTATAGATAGCTAGAATTGATTGCTATTGCCAATGCCACGCGCTTCATTTCGCTGCTTCGAGATGCGCCAGGCATCCTTCTCTTCAAACTTATTTGCCAGTGGCACAATTTTATCTCGCTGCTTCGCCTTGCTGACTGTATTGGCATCTGCTACTTTGAAGAATGCACCTGCCAGCTCTGGAAGCCATTTTGGCTCGATGCTCGTAACACAATGCATGTATTCTCGTGTTGTTGCAATGAGCTCATGGTAGATTACCCATTCCGAAGACTTGCCAAACAGCGCGCTTGACGGATGAATGTATACTGGTGTGCCTTCGACGACGGTCTTGTAGCCTTCTTGTGGATCTCGCTTTGCTGCATGGGTGAAGAAGCCCGAAACAAGCGCTCGGCGCACTTTGTCCGTATTGCGACCACACGAGACAATGGAATGGCGGTACCGCTGCATTATGCCCTCAAGCTGTAACCGAATATCGCGAGCGCGCATAAGACTTCTTGCGCTGATGAAGTTCTCCGTACACCAATGCTTCGAGCAGTCATTCTGCTGCCATGCATTGAAAATGGTCAAAAGTGTAAGATGATCGCCTTCATTCTGGTTGAACTTCTTCTTCTTGTCATCTGCTTGCTGCTGCTTATCCTTTGGCCGATAATAGACGGAACCTCCCGTAGATAGCATTGCAATTATACTCAGCACTTCCTCGGAGCAACCCATGTCGACTGAAGCTAGCAGGACCTTGGCCAGATACGGCTCCATCGGGAAATCTGCCATTTTGCGGCCGATGCGTGTCAGAAGACCTTCGTTATCGAGTGCGCCAAGCGTGTATAGCTGTTCGAGCGCCGTCAATAAAGTTTGCGTCGGCGGCGGGTCCATGAAATCAAAGCGAATCAAGTCATTAATTCCCATTGCCTTGAGCATGAGAATCGTCATGGACAGATTTTGCCTTTGAATCTCGGGGACGCTGTTTGGCAGCATCTCGTTGTTGTATGCTGCTTCTGTATAGAGTCTGTAGCATTTTCCAGGCCCTGTACGGCCAGCACGTCCAGCTCTCTGCCTTGCTTGCGCCTGCGAGATTGGTGTGACAATCAATGAATCCATTCCAAGCTTTGGATCATATGCATTTTGCTTGACAAAACCAGGATCAATAACGTAGTAGATGCCATCAATCGTGATACTCGTCTCGGCAATATTGGTAGCAATGACGACCTTGCGACTACCTGGCGGCGCGGGTTCAAAAACGCGTGCCTGCGTTTCACTCGGCAGGGACGAGTAAATGGGAAGAATGAGCAACTCTGGAACAGAATTGCCAAGCGACTTGACGCGCTCGTACAATTGCTCGCAAGAGCTGTCAATTTCCTCCTGGCCAGTCAGGAAGAGCAAGATATCGCCTGGCGGTTCTGATAGATGGATTTGCATGACAGACATAAGAGCAGCTTCAAGATAGTCTGTTTCTGGCTCCTTAGTATGCAGAATCTCGACCGGAAAAGTCCTGCCAGGGATAGTGAAGACTGGACAATCGTAAAAGTATTTTGAGAATTTCTCTGCATCCAATGTTGCTGAAGTGACAATGACCTTGAGATCTGGACGTCTTTTGACACTCTTCTTCAGTAATCCGAAAAGCACGTCTGTCGCAATTGTACGTTCGTGAGCCTCATCTAGGATCACAACAGCGTACTTCTTGAGATCAGGATCGAGAAGACATTCTCGCTGAAGCATGCCGTCAGTCAGGTACTTGATGCGCGTTGCTGGACTGCTGCAATCATCAAACCGAACGCTGTAGCCAACCTCGTGACCAAGTCTGCAGCCGACCTCCTCTGCGACACGCTTGGCCACTGAAGTCGCTGCGACACGACGAGGTTGCGTGCAGCCAATCATACCATGCCTCGTAAATCCTTCTTCTGCTAAGTACTGCGTCAATTGAGTTGTCTTGCCTGAGCCCGTCTCTCCAACCACAACAAGCATCTGATTATCTTCCACAGCCTTCAGGAATGGAGCTCTAAGCTGGAATACTGGCAGCGACTCGCGCTGTTGTTGTATACTCATAGTGCTCGCTCTGCCCAGCGGCGCGTTACGCGGCATGACTGCCTGTCTCCACTCCTCGTTTCGCGGCCGCGTCTGAGCAGCGTCTTGCCTACCCGGCGCCATCGGATCGTGTTTTGCCTTGGGGTCGCGCATGGCTGCTTCTTCCTTGGCCGCTTCCCTGATAGCTTTTTCTTTCGCTTCTCTGCGGTCCTTCGCTAGTTGACCTCCAGACATGGCTGCGCGATTCATACTTCCGTCCGGCGCCTTGATGACGCGAATTGGGGACAGCTCAAGAGATTGTCTCGTTTGGCCTTGCAAGAATGGTGGTTCTTCCTCTCGCACCTCGACATCAAATTCCTCGTCCACATCTGAGCTGAGATCACCGTCGAGATTATAGTCATCTTCTTCTGGTAGTTCTGTGGCGGGCACGACTCCAGAGGCTATTAATTGCTTCAATTCCCATCGTTCGGGAGATGTGAGGCGCTTCTTGCTCTTCTTCTTGACGTATTGATCATCGTCTTCGATAACAGGTACTTTGCGATTTTGCATACGATCGAGTGCCACCTCTGCATCAATCTGCTGACGCGGATTCAGGTCCCTCCCAGTCTCTTGGTCGACGTCTTTCATGCTCAAGCTCAAACGCTGGCCGTCAACCTTGATGAGCTTAACCCATACAAGCTGTCCGCGACCAAGGATATCAGCTGGATGGCTAATGTGGACATCTTCCTGAATTTTCGATACATGCACAAGTCCGTCTCGGGAGAGACCACTGATCGCGACGAAGACTCCGAACTCCTTGATACCTGTGATGCGGCCTTCGTAAATCTTGAATAGCTCAGGCTCTTTAGCTTGAGATCGACTCTGAGGTGAACGTGACCGGCGTGACCGCCCATGGCCGTTGTAGACAGGTGACCGCTCCCGTCGCCAGTCTTCCCGTTTTGCGTGCGCTCTATCTCGGTATGACACACGATACGAATCTGAAGAAGTTGAGCGACGTCTCCGTTGCCGGGCGACGTCTATGCTTGGAGACCGATTCCGTTTCCGCGCATCTCCAATCGAAGTCTTGGGTCCAAGTGCTTCGAGCTGCGCCAACGTATCGTCTAGATCCGCAGCTTCTGCTTGTTCTAGCTCGTAATTGGACGGCCCATCTGCAATTGCGAGACCCTTGAAGACACGGCTCTTGCTATCGCCTGTCGGCGAATGCTGTCTGGCGTTATTTTCAGCAGAATGAGCCTTCTTTCTATACGCTGGATGCATCGTCAGAACAAGGCGATCGATCGTTTCGAGTAATGCGTCACTGAAATCGTTGCCGACATTAGCCTGGAAGTCCTTGAAGCTTCTTGACGCTTCATGCTGTGAGATGATGTATTCAGCAAGGACTTTTTCATGTATGCCTGTATGATTCTCTAGCTCTTGAGTCACTCTTGAGACGAGATTCAGCTTTTCTAGCTCATCCAGGCTGCCCATAGCCAGCTACAGCGATCAGAGCGCCTATTTAGTCTGCTTGTTAACGTTGGATTTGTCGCGCGAAAAGATGAACGACGACACAAAAGAAGCGCAGTGAACACAAGAGGGAAGAGAAAGGGTGCTGAAGGCGGCCAAAGTCTTACGAAGGGGCCGAGATGAGTACAATCAAGGGCGGCGTATGGAAGAATGTCGAGGATGAGATCTTGAAGGCGGCCATCTCCAAGTATGGCAAGAACCAATGGGCGCGCATTTCTTCCTTGCTCGTGCGCAAGACGGCCAAGCAGTGCAAGGCGCGCTGGTATGAATGGCTCGATCCTGGCATCAAAAAGATTGAATGGAGCAAGGAAGAGGATGAAAAGCTGCTTCATTTGGCAAAATTGCTACCGACGCAATGGCGGACGATTGCGCCTATTGTCGGGCGGACAAGTGCGCAGTGCCTTGAACGCTATCAGCAGCTTCTGGATGATGCAGAGGCAGCGGAGAACAGTGAGCTGGGTCTTTCAGGATCAGGCATGGAGACAAGCGCACCAACAGCAGACTCTGTGCGCAAGCTCCGTCCAGGGGAGACGGACCCGGATCCAGAAACAAAGCCGGCGAAACCGGATGCGATAGATATGGATGAGGACGAGAAGGAGATGCTGTCAGAGGCACGCGCGAGATTGGCCAATACACAAGGCAAAAAGGCAAAGCGCAAGCAGCGTGAAAAACTGCTCGAAGAGACAAAACGTCTAAGTGTCATTGCGAAGCGCCGAGAGCTAAAAGCGGCTGGAGTCAATCTCAAGCTCAACTGGCGCAAAAAGGGCGACCGCGACTATAATGCAGACATTCCTTTTGAGCTCAGACCGGCGCTTGGCTTTTACGACACGACCGAGGAGAATGAGCAAAATGAGCAGGATCGTTCAAGGATGGATTATCGCAAGGTGGAAGAGCTTCGCAAAAAGGAAGAAGAAGTGCTACAGGAGCGGAAACGCCAGCAAGGTACAAAGCGCGACAAGGATGCACAGGGTGATAAATTAGATGCGAATTCGACTGCTGCAGCATTAGAACGACTGCGCAAAGCTGAGCAAACGACGAAACGTCGAAAACTCAATTTGCCTGGCCCACAAGTATCTGATCAAGAGATCGAAGAAATTCTCAAGCTAGGCTCAAGTTCGCGAGCTGCTGGTATCGCTGCTCGACTTGAGGACGATAATGCTGCCACCCGAGACCTCGTCGGCAACGATTATGGCACGGTCGGTTCAACTCAGCCTGTCCGTACACCTCGCACGCCTGCTGCACAGGACACGATCCTCAATGAGGCCAATAATCTACGTGCCATGACCAATACTCAATCGTCTCTCCTTGGTGGCGACAATACACCGCTCTATGGCAGAGCTGATGGAACCGGCTACAGCGGTGCGACACCTCGCGCACATGCAGCGCCGACGCCGCATCCTATGCGTAGCGCGACAGGAGAGGTCTCGCGCGGCGGTGCGACGCCCTTACGGACTCCACACCGAGATACGCTGCGACTAACGGAACAAGAGTCGGAATCGCAGCTCGTCATTCAAGATGAGCGCCAGATCGCCAAGCTACGCGCGGCACAGCTCAAAGATGCATTTGCTGCTCTGCCAGTACCCAAGAACGACTTCGAGCTGGAAGAGCCGGAAGAGGAGATGGACGAACCGGTTGGTGAAGAGTCTGTCGAAGACGCAGAGGCACGAGATGCCCGTTTGGTGGCTGAAAGGGAAGCGGCCGATGCTGCACGGCGTGCAAAGCAGTCTCAAGTCATGCAACGAGCGTTGCCGAGACCGTCAGAGTCAGACTATGAAGCTTTGATTTCGGCGGATACGAAGAGTCCCGCGGCGCTGATTCGTCTTGAGATGGCGAAATTGCTGGCTCACGATGGGCGGCGGTACCCGATCGTGCGCGGAGAGACTGCGGCGGTGCCGTGCGGAGCACTCGGCATGGAGAATGAGCTGGATGCTGAGTCGATGGCTGCTGCTCGTGCGCTCATTGCAGCAGAGTCGAAAGACGTTCCGGTGACCTTGTTCACAGGTGAGTCGAGACTGTCGTCTGCTCTGCCTGGGTTGCAGCACTACGATGACGAGGAAGACCAGCGCACTGTAGCCATCGTCTCGCTCATCCCGAATCTGCAAGCCACTCTTGCCGAAGACGCACGCGATGCCGCCAAGCTTGACAAGAAGTGCCAAGTCAGACTCGGTGGATATTTATCATGCGCCTCAATGCTCAATACAAAAATCAAGGAAGCGACAGCTGCGTTGACAGAAGCACGCGTGACGCTTGAATCCTTCAGGCGACTCAAGGAGGTAGAGGATGCAGCGATTCAAACGCGTGCAGAAGCATTGTCTGTTGAAGTGGCAGTATTGACAAGGTTCCGCAATGAAGGACAAGCTCGCTACGTGATGCTTCGTGACCGAAAGAGAGCTTTCGTCGAAGGCTGATGTGATATTTATACAAATGAATAAGTATGATCACCGTCGAATTGAAGACGATCTCCTGCACGCTGTGCTGGTGCTCGGCCAGGTACACATCCGCCTTGCATGAGCATTTCAAGTTCTTCATCCCAGCCTGCACAATACGCCAGTTCCATACACACTGCATCGCAATCGCCATTCAAGAATTCAACGTCAAAGCAGACGTCCTTGTGTAGCTTATCGCGTGAGATGAGCACTTGAGGCACAGTCTGATCCAACAAGTTTGGCATCTCTGCGACCGGTGCAACGCGCAAAGATGTGCCGATACAGATCATCAAGTCCGCTTTATGTCTATCGATACTAAAGCGATCCTTGAACGCAGTCGGTAATTGTTCACCAAAGAAGGTGATGTCCGGCTTCATGACCGCAAAGCTCGGATCACTTGCGTCAGAGTCATCCGATACATCGTCATCGTCAACCTGCCAACCAGACATGTTCTTTTTCGGATACGCGCGCGGTATGAGTTTTGCGAGACAGACTTGGCAGCGAGGGATTTTACCGGCGAGGATGTCTGGGAAGAGATCGCTGCCGGGTACATTTCGTCCACATGTCATACATGTCGCGCGCTTGAATGAGCCGTGGCATTGAATGAGGTGACTGTCGTCCACACCTGCAGACGATTCAATATCGTCAATGTTTTGTGTATACTGCGTGAGTAGTTTCTGCTTGTCTTGTAGTAGTCTGATGAAAGCGTGCGTGGGTGAGTATCCACGTTCTTCAGGCAGCAGCTCTTTACAAAAGTCAAAGAAGATGCTTGGATCTGTGCGAAAGAGGCCGATATCAAACATTTCTTGTGGATCCGAGAGATTGTACTTCTCCAGTCTACTGTAGATGCCATCG
Source organism: Protomyces gravidus (assembly GCA_003717255.1). Lineage (NCBI taxonomy): Eukaryota > Fungi > Ascomycota > Taphrinomycetes > Taphrinales > Protomycetaceae > Protomyces > Protomyces gravidus. The sequence continues at coordinate 18,123 of QXDP01000254.1, read as the reverse complement.
GAGGAGCGAAAATCTGGGATGCCGAGGGAGGTGGAGATGCCAGCGCCTGTGATGACCAAGATATTACTGCTTGACTTGAGAAGATTGACGACATCGTCTATTGTATTCACATGAGTCAATTTCTCGCGTCGATCATACTCGCGCTTCAGAAAGAGGTAGAGAACGGTGGATAGCGCTTCATCGTCAGCGTCCAGGAACATCGTTGGAAGCCTGATTTCCAAAGCACTGAACAGCTGCCGTACTGTGTAGTCGCCGTTGATGTAATACTTCTGTATCCACGCTGTTGGCCCAATGCTCTTCAGTTCCCGTCTCAGGAGAGCGCCATCGAGATGAAGGGTTGGCTCATTATGGTCATCAATAGCCTTCGCATCTACATTCTCAGCATCGATGACATCTAAGAGAAGCTCTCCGTCGACCTAGCATCAAAGTCAGCTGCGTGATTGTGTTCATATAGCCATACAGAGTCTTCATCGCTGGACAGGAGCTCTGGGTGCATTGTAGCAGGTTCATCTTTGTCGTAGACTGGCTGATTGAGAAAAGCGCTAGACATATCAAGCACAGAGATCACACGATAGCTATAGCAAGCAGAAAGCCCACAAGCAAGAAGCAAACAACGAATATAGCTTGTCCCTGCAGCTGATCTCTCCTAATACTTGTTGTCGTGGTCCAAGAACGACAAAAAAATTGAATTCACGACATACAAGCAAGACAAGCGATAGGAGGCAAGGAAAAGATGCCCTCGGTTGCACAGCGTGAGCCTGCTGATATGGCAACATCATCCAGCATCGCCAAAAACATCTTTCTTGCGGCCTCTGAGAATGACTTGGAAACAGTCAAGGCGCATATTGCAGCAGGTGCCGACATTAATGCACTCGATCAGCATGGGTACTCGTGTATGCACGCAGCAGCTAGTTATGCGCACCTGACACTACTCGACCTGCTTGTTTCTCATGGCGGCAACTTGAATTTAGAAGATCATGATGGAGATACACCGTTATTCGTGGTCGAAACAGCACCGATGGCTGCACTACTCATTCAATGTGGAGCAGATCCCGAGCATCGTAATAAAGAGGGCAAGACGGCGTTACAGCATCATGAAGAAGAGGATGAGTTTCCAGAGGTGATCGCGTATCTGCGGACTGTGACAAAGGGCAATGATGGAGATACGGTTCAGCTGCCGGATGGCAGTACCGTGCAATACGAAGCAGGCAACAATACAAGACCTCAACCAGACGATGGCGAACAAGCAGCGCTGCACGCGTTGTCCCAGGAACAAAGGGACCGGATAGATGCATTGATGAAGCAAAGTCAGGAAGATGGAGTGAATCGCGATGCAGAGCTAAGCAAGATTATCGAGTCTGCATTATTGGGCAGCGGTATCTGGCAGGATGATGCTGCCCCTGCCTCAACAAAAGCGCGGATAGAGTGAGTTTCCCGTTACGATCCCTCAGCGACGGCTGTTCGTCTCCACGGGAACCACGCCGTGAGACCGTAGACACAGTACTGCACGATGATTCGCAACGCCGGCTGCGTATATGCAATGGAGGATTCAAGCCTCTATCATGCTGCGAGGTCCATCTGCTTGCAAAGACCATTGGGCGCGCGAGCCGTGCTTGACGTATGACTCCGCTTCAAAGCAAGACACAGGCCTGACAAATTGCCTATCTTGTGTGAAATCTGATCATGTAGCCTGCACATCAGGTACTCAATCAGCGTAGAGAGCTTCATAATGGAAATAATGTATCAGAATGGAGTCCAGTGAAGCCAAGCTGGTCTGCCGTTCGCATGACGTTCGTCGAATAGCAGCAATCCATTAGCCAGCAGAATAGCCACGCCGACAGCGGCGAGCGTCGCACTGACAAACCAATGTTCCTTGACGAGTCCAATGCGCTTTATGTAACGTCGTTGAGTGCGAAAGAAATGTATCGTTGTAGCAATGATGGATAGCAGTGACATTGACAGAAAGATGTATGCTAAAGCAAATGTCAAGCGACTTTTGTCATGGACGACGGGCCTGTCATCAAGCGGCTGGTCTTGCACGGCAGTGCGTTTGAGCCGTAGGTCCAGATAACAAACGAAGGCGACCAGCGCCAAGGACAAGCTCATTTTGAGGGCCGACAAGAATGTCCGCTCGTTGGCAAGATGGTCGCGGACTTCTGAGGTGATGATAGGGATCTCTACTTGCCTCATGGCAGCTGTAGATAGATGAATACTATGTAGCAGCTGGTCGAGGTGAGGAAGAATCAGATGGCACAAACTGCATGGTTGATGGCGCCATGACTGGTAACATACATGATTCTTAAAAGTGGGCCGTAGCTAGCGATAGAAGAAGGCCGCCAGGCTACACAAAGCCTCGCTATGGTCGTGATCAGGCATGATATAGACAACATTGTGCCACTATCACATCTCGCCTAGATTGCACGCTTTAGATGCGTCATCCAATGAGCAATGCGAGGTGCACTTCTGCAACCATCGCATGCTCTTTACGGGGAGATGCCCATGAATGAACCATGAGATTACATGTCAACTCATCTCTCTCTTGCCTGTCTCCTTCTTTCCCCACGTCATATTGCCCTTTTTCCCACTCCATGAATGCGGACCGTGAGACGAATTTCCTGTAACGGTTGAAGGTGAATCAAGCGAGAGAGAAGAAGAAGCAGGTTAAGACCCCAGCCCCCGAAATCCAGTGTCCTTTGCTCTTGATTCCAGCAAAGAGGCATACATCCAGGTGCACTCAAAGAGGGCCCATCGACCGAGCTCATCAAGCGTGCAAAAGGCCTCTTTCAAAAAGCAAAAGGCCCGGAAAAGTTCACTTTCATTTGACGTACTCGCTGCAATATGACGCAAAGAGACGTACAGAACCATGTCCTCTTCGAAGTAGCGACCGAAGTGGCTAACAAGGGTATGCTTGTTTATCTATGTGTGCTATGCTAACATGCAGTCGGCGGCATCTATTCGTAATGCTTCATCGTAAAGCCAAAAGTACCCCACGCTAACATATACTAGCGTCCTCAAATCCAAGGCTCCTGTCACGGCAGCAGAGTACCCTTACAACAGGTACTGTGCTATCGGAAGACTTCACTCTCTCAACCAGAACCTCATCGAAGTTGAAGAGCTTCCGACCGATAACCAGCCGGCCCTACATGCCACCCTCAAGGCTATGGAGTCTCGCGGCGTCAAGTACCTCTATGGTCGATGGCTGATTGATGGAGCACCTCGTGTGCTTCTATTCGAGCTGCAAGGCGCATGGCAGTGGCTCAACGAGTGGAAGGCAGATCTCTGGGCAACGGCCGGCATTCCGGCTCCAGATGGCGACTCGGAGACGAATGAGACAATTCTCTTCGGCTACCTCGTCGCTTGGTTCCTCGGTGAATTTGCATGCCAGGAAAAAGAGCGCGCCATTGTCGCTCACTTCCACGAGTGGCTTGCAGGTGTCGCTTTGCCATTGTGCAGAAAGCGACGGATTGACGTGACCACCATCTTCACTACGCATGCAACACTCCTTGGTCGGTACCTGTGCGCTGGTAGCGTCGACTTTTACAATAATCTGCAGCACTTTGATGTCGACCATGAAGCCGGCAAGCGTGGCATCTACCACCGTTACTGTATTGAACGTGCTGCTGCTCATGCGGCAGACGTGTTTACCACCGTCTCGCACATCACGGCCTACGAGTCAGAGCACCTTCTCAAACGCAAGCCAGATGGTGTCTTACCCAATGGTATGAATGTCGTCAAATTCAGCGCAATGCATGAATTCCAAAATCTGCATCAAACGGCGAAATCCAAAATCAACGATTTCGTGCGTGGTCACTTTTATGGACACTATGATTTTGATTTGGACAACACGCTGTACTTCTTCACGGCTGGACGGTATGAGTACCGCAACAAGGGTGTCGACATGTTTATCGAGTCGATGGCTAGGTTGAACCATCAGATGAAGGTGTCTGGATCAAAGCAGACGGTCGTTGCATTCATCATCATGCCAGCTGCAACCACATCTTACTCGGTCGAAGCACTCAAGGGGCAGGCCGTCACCAAGGCGCTTGAAGCAACAGTCGAGCAGATCCAGAAGGATATGGGGAGGCGTCTCTTTGACCGCGCAACGCGATACACCGGCAAGCCAGGAACAGAAGTTCCTGATGCGTCCGAACTGATGACGCCACAAGAGAAGATCCTCCTCAAGCGTCGTGTCTTCGCATTGAAGCGCGACTCGCTGCCGCCTGTCGTGACGCACAACATGGCGAATGATGCGGAAGACCCGATTCTTGCACAGATCCGTCGTGTTCACCTTTTCAACCACTCGAGCGATCGCGTCAAGATCATTTTCCATCCGGAGTTTTTGAATGCCAACAACCCATTGTTGTCACTTGACTATGATGACTTTGTGCGAGGATGTCATATGGGTGTGTTCCCGTCTTACTATGAGCCATGGGGATACACGCCTGCCGAGTGTACTGTCATGGGCGTTCCTTCCATCACGACCAACTTGTCTGGCTTTGGCTGCTACATGGAAGACCTCATCGAGAACCCCTCCGACTACGGTATCTATATCGTCGATCGTCGCATGAAGTCAGTCGACGAGTCACTGAATCAGCTCACGGACGTCATGTTCAACTTTACGAAAAAGTCTCGCAGGCAGCGCATTAATCAGCGAAACCGCTGTGAACGCCTTTCCGACTTTTTGGATTGGAAGCGAATGGGACTGGAGTACATGAAAGCGCGTCAGCTTGCACTGCGACGCGCTTATCCGAGTAGCTTTGCAGAGGAAGATCCGCAAGCGGCAGAGGGAAGCGATGCTTTTGTCTCAACCAACATAAAAGTCCCACGACCTTTGTCAGCGCCTGGTTCGCCACGATTCAGGCATGGAAGCATGACGCCCGGCGATCTTGGTTCCTTGCAGGAAGGCTTGCAGGGTCTCAATACGGAAGACTATATCAGCTACAAGCTCACGACGGATGCATCGGGTGCTGGACCTGGTGAAGAGGAAGATGAGCAAGAGTATGCGTACCCATTTCCCTTGACGCTGCGTAACATGCCGGCGCAGAAACTGACGAATGGCGAGACTGAGACGTTGGACAAGTTGGGGCCTGTGACACCTGCGTTGCCGGGACAGGCAGCGAATTAGGCTTTAGCTCGTGATTGTTGAGCGCTTTGGGAGGAATGGAAGGATGTAACTGAGGACTTTTTAGGGCGGCGCAGAAAAATTAGTATCACAAAAACTACTCTACATATCACTGCTCTGTCTGTTTGCTGCTTGATTGTACTACCATGGAGAAGCTAGATATACATCAGATCGAGAAGCTTGTTCATGGCTTGACTGACGCTGCTGAAAACGGTGGCGACCAGCGTGCACTGGTCGATAGCTTATTTACGCCGTGTGCAGGCTTCACTCATCCTCTGTGCAGGATTCGAAGAAGACCTGCTTCCCTCAATGATCGCGGCTCACGAGAAGGAATCAAGTCCGCATATGCCGTATACAAAGCATTGACAAGAGATATCGAGATTGACATTGTTCACGTCATGATACAGAAGCACTCTGAAGAGGAGAGCTTGACAGACAATACCTGGCGAGATAACACCCCTCCGTCTATTTCACACCGATATCTGCTAAAAAGTCAAGGGCGAAGACAAGTTTTGAAAACGCTACAAGCACAAGATGGTTCATCGCGTCGTGTAATCGACACAGCGACATGCATCATCGACTTACGTGAATCCTTCAGCGCTGCACTATCACCGCGTGAGCCACGATGGCTTTCACGCATCTACAACCTTAGATTGGTCACGACACTTCATTTCGTCAAGCTGAGCGAGTCATTCCTGAAGAGGCGAAACAGTAATCAGGCAGAGGCAGCAGGCAAGTGGTATATCGTACATCAGCATGATGCATTTCCGATGGAACATCTGGCGGAAATATGGGCATGGCCTGCCGTGCCTCTTGTTATGGGATTCCGCGCATCTCAATGGATGGGCGGGCTTGTAGGCTCGGTCGTTGGTCGCCTCATCACATTTGCAGGAATCTGGTAATGTGTCTCTCATACCAAAGAAGGCTGTAAAGGGAAGTATGCCATAGCGATAAACTAAGAAATCAAGCAGAAAAGAGGCCAGAGCTCGAAGAAAGACAGAGAGGAATGCAAAGAAACGTCATTGTATCAAGCAGCATCCACATGCGCTAGCTTGTCCGCCATTCGCGCGAGACGAGTCTCCCATCCCGTTTGATGAACCATGTCGTTGCGCATCTGTTGATTGGCCGCGAGAGACACGTCTCGTTATGCTACCTGTTTTTGAATGCATCGAGGAGAGCAATGCGCTTGCAGGACGAACAGAGATATGTATTGTGAGTGATTGTGGTAGTCCTGGTGAATCGCCTGATATGCGTGGCAGATCGCCCGGTCTGGAAGCCAACAGGGTGGTGAGGGCCTGTGAGTCATCTAGAATTTTGCCGAAATGAATAAGCCTTGTGTATCAGTATCAGAAGATAGTGCAGCATCGGCATACCTGATGAAAGACGCATCACTCGGCCGATCTGCGAAGCCATCCGGCCACGCCTGCATCAACCGGTCTTTTACATCTGCCACAGTCAACTGTGCAGCTAAAGCATTTGCGTCCACTTGACTCGAAGCATGAACACTAGACGCCTTGAAAGTATCTGGATCGTCTAGTTCAGTACCAGCTGCAGAAGGTGAAAGAATATGCTCCTTGCTGTCATGAGCTGGGGAAAGGGGAGCAATAGCAGCAGGACTAGAAAAGTGAATGACAAAGCGTTTACCCGACTGCGCTAGCACAGTGACATCCATGCTGCTTGCTGTATAGCAGCAAAAGAGTAAAGAAGATGTTGAGAATGAAAGCTTTTTTGATGATAGTTGTGGCAGGATCGCAAATGTCGTCGTCTGTCGATTTTGCGGAGAGAAATTGATGACAAAGCTTAAGAGGTTGACAGGAGTATACCACTAGAGCTATTGTCTCCTATAGAGGGCCTCTGCATCTTCAAACATGGCCGTTGAGCTGTTGATACTGGGCGCAGGCTGGACATCTACCTTTCTCATTCCTCTATGCAAACAGCGCAATGTGACTTATGCTGCAACAACAACAACAGGCCGTGACGACACGCTCAAGTTTGCCTTTGACCCAGAAGCAACATCAAGCGATGCATTCAAGGGACTTCCAGAAGCGCATCACGTTCTCATCACGTTCCCGATCAAAGGCCACGGCGGCTCAAAGAAATTAGTGCAGTTCTACGAAGAAACGCACAAGACAAAGCCCAAGTACATCCAGCTAGGCTCTACTGGCATCTGGCAATCAGCAGCGACAAGACCGGGTCATGCCGCGTTTTCGGAGTCTATAGTGGCGCCGACTCAAGAAGTCTGGATCTCGCGACACTCGCCTTACGACAAGCATGACCCGCGTGCCATTGCTGAGGATGAATTGAAGGCACTAGGAGGGTGTATCCTGAATCTATCTGGCCTCTGGGGCGGGTCGCGGCAACCACGGACATTTGTCGATCGTACAGTCAAGACGAAAGCAGACGTGCGTGGCAAGAAATCTTTGCATATGATCCATGGACAGGATGTAGCGAGAGCCATCTTGGCAGTTGTGGCAGATTGGCCTGGTGCTAGTCGTTGGATGCTGACGGATGGATTCGTCTATGATTGGTGGGCATTGATACTTGGTTGGGGTTCTTCAAGCGCGGCATCTTCAAATCCAGACAATGGCCTGGCAGACGCAGCGTACGGGGAGATGCTGACATGGGTTGTGGAACTGATGGAAGAGACGGGCGTACGAGCTTTGCCTCGCAGTATGGAGACATTGGGTCGATGCTACGACGCATTGGAGTTTTGGCGTCATTTCAAACTTACACCTGTACGTGCTCGTATCTAGTCTCATAAAAGCTTCTTCCAAGCATCATTGCAAAATGCATGCAAAGCAGAGAGCCAAGATTCGCTGTATCGCTCACCAAACAACATTCTTCGCTCTTCACGTGTCAGCAGTATGAAGTCCAAAACAGTCGTTGCTTGTAGGATGAGTGCAGCGAGCATGGGATTGATCGCCGGCCAACGCGCAAGGAACTGCTCACCAGGACTTGGCTCAGTGCTCAAGTTCGCAGTCAGATCAAACGTTCTCATAGATCGGTATCCGAGTCGTTCAATCCATCGTACTGCCTCATCAATCGACTGACATGCTGCGCAAAATGTTGTTTGACCGTCCTTCGCTGACGTCTTGAGCAAGAGTGATAATTGTGCCATCTGAATAGCTGGTTGCTTCTCGGTTGTTTGCAGGATGAGCAGAACTGAGACTTCTCGATAACGGCCCAGTAGCCAATTCAGACGTGATTGCAGTGATGCATTGTGTCTCAGTTGAGACGCCGAGAGTAAGACAATGCCACTGGCGTAAGACGTGATGATATCTGCTTCTTCAGATGGACAATCGCGCTCAGCAAAGTGAATTTGGGGAAGTCTTCGTCTCAACTCACGTGTCAGGCCGGGAATGCCAAGACAAGCGGGCGTCAAGATCCATGAGCAAGAGGACTTGACTGATTGATGTGTCGTAGAAGCAGTTGTCGTGGCTGTCCTTGGCAATTGTTGTCTCGATTCAACTTCTCGTGGTGCAGGTAGCACTGGTATGACTGAATCCGCTTGATTCATCATCAATGACAGCATCGGATCATTGGTGGCAGCCTTGTGATCATCTGTATCGTTGATCTTGCGACGCTTGACCAGTCGATCAAAACTGTCTTCCGTCGAGATGCTGGAGGCACGCTTTCGAACGGGTGAATCCAGCACTGGACATGGTTCGATCAAAATAACGTCTGATTTTGGCGATAGAACAGTGTCCAGCTCGCTGTGGGGACTTGCATGAGCCTTACCTGTTTCGTGCGGCGTCAAGACAGGCTTGGATTCTTGCACCCGCTCGAGCTTACCCATCTGCTCAATCAGATCGCTCGTTACATTTGCCTTGCTCTGAGAGCTAGTCGGAAGAAAGAGGGACTCTGAATGTGGCAAGGCAGATCGTGGCTGCATGACGGTCGAAGAAGTCGGCAATTCAGCCGGTCTTGATGGCATCTCGATCGCTTCCACTGGCTCATGCTCCATTTCAGGTACCATCAAATAGTCAGTAGCGATCTCCTCGCCCTCCCAGTTCTCATGTCTGTCCACGTCTGGCAATGTGCCCTGAAAAGGCATCCAAGATACCTGTAAATCAAGATGCCGCGCAGGCAGTGCAGATACTGTAAGACCAACGTCTCGGGCATGCCTAGCGCGATGTACGTCGAGCATTGTTTTGGGCAGCATTGAACGATCAACTTCGATGCAACTTGAATCTTGTAAAACCGTCTCTGGCAAGCGCAAAAGCTCGACTGCATGATTGAGCTCATCAGTGGGAAATAAGGCGTATGGATCACTTGGAACATCGAAAGCGCCGCAGAGGTCTGTACTGCTCGGCTCACCTTCAATCAGTAAATCTTTCGTCATGTCAGGACATGTTGCTGGCTTTGTTGAAAAGAGGAGAGGGACTTCTGGAAGCTCGAACTGCAGCATTGGAAGCTTCGTGCGATCTCGGATCTGGTCTAGTTTTTCGAGACTGACCAGTAGATGTGCATCAGCGAGATCTGCTTCGTCAAGAGGTTCTGCCAGGAACGCACGAAGCTCAGTCTCTTCAAGGTCGTCAAGTTGATTCGTGGTCTTGGGAATGGCCAGACTCCGAATGACGGCGCGATATGCAGATCCAGGATAACGTCTTGCTGTCAATGGCAAATCTAGCAGATGCGTCTTGGTTGGAGGCGCTTCTTTGCGCAATGCTAGACCCAATGTAGGTTTCGGCTTGACAATGTCCGCAAGAAATCGCCCATCATCTTCAGTCAGCGGCCATGTATCCATCAAAAGGTTTTGTCCCTGCTGAAGACATTGTTGATGTGCCTGCCAAACGGTCTGTACCCCATCTTGCTGAACAGGCAGAGGGGCGGCTGCGCTCGCCAATGATGTCGGCAACACGAGCACCTTGCCTTCATGAGGCTCTTTTCTGAACAACGGGAGCTCCGTATATAGACTCTGCCGCTCTCGATACCGCGCTGCGCATGACGCTTTGCTCTGCTGTGCAACCGAACGGATGCGCTGTAGGAACCGCGCCGTCTCGGATGACAGCACAAACACATCTTTGAGCTCGCGCAACGCTGCAAGGGGATTTGTTAAGCTGGCATCGTTGTAGAGAGGAGATGCGATGTATGTCTCGCGCAGGAGATAGTGATCTTCTCGTCTTGGCGGGTGTGCTAGCTTGTGCTGGCGCGCATACAGGAGCACATCTTCCATAGCGGTCGTTCTAGCTGACAAGACGGTAGAAGCTATTGTGATGAGCTTGTAGCAGCGACAGTCTTGCTACACCCTTTCTAGAGGGCAGCAAGTGCGAGGACATGCAGCAACGAGAGGAAGGAGGACGACAGGGGCAGACAGCTGCGAGCGACAGCAGATGAAAGCAACGCCACATAACCGAAACAGAAATTTATCTCAGTCGCGACAACCAAGAAGCAGCAAGGTCTGCATCATCTGGAGAAGAGCAGTAGAGGAGCAACGCCGTCGATGCTTGCTGGCGACTGCAGAAGACGCTTGAGCTGATAGTCAACAAGATGCCGCCTAAATCAGTCAAGGCGGATGGCGAATCGTCTCAAATATTCTCGCAAATACCGATCATTCATGAACAATGCATGGAGAAGGCGCGGCCGGTGACGCAGGAGGAGATGGCCAGCTTCTGCAAGCATATGCCGACGACAGATGAGCTGGGTTTGTTGATCAACGAGATGCTCAAACGACGCATGCTGGAAATGTCTTCGATGAATGAGGTTGTGCTTCTGACTGGGATTGGACAGACCGAGGCCAAGAAGCGTAAGGACATGAATGGCGACGAAGAGATGGTATATCAGTACATCAAAGCGTCCGGCAATGAAGGGATATGGCTACGCAACCTGAAGCTGCGAACAAACCTGCACACGACCGTCATCAGCAAAACCCTCAAAAGTCTCGAGTCAAAGAGTCTTGTCAAATGTGTCAAGAGCGTACAGCATCCAACGCGCAAGATTTATATGCTCTATGACCTTGTACCGTCGATCGAAGTATCTGGTGGGCCTTGGTACACGGATGGCGAGCTCGATACCGAGTTTGTCTCCCACTTGCTCACCACGATTGAGACGTATCTTCTCAAGCAGACATTTCCCGACTCGAGCAATCCGAATCATCTGTCTGCACGCGGCCATCTCAAGATGTACGATCCGCTGGCTGTGCTCTATCCGAATGTTGCAGAAATCAAAGAATATCTGCAACGCTCTGGTGTGGTCAAGGACGTGGAATTAGAGGTGGACCATGTGCGCACCCTGCTAGATGTGCTGCGCTACGATGGCAAGATTACTCGCACTGACCAAGGAACATGGAAGACCATCAAGACTGTGACGGGTGATCCCTTCCAGGCCTTCATTACTCGCAACAAGCAAGCACGCGAGGGTCAGCCTGTTTCCCTCGAGAGTCACCCATTCACCGAGATTCCCTGTGGTCGATGTCCTGTGGCCAACTTGTGTCTAGCAGGCACACCCATCTCACCGGAGACGTGTGTCTACTGGGACAAGTATCTCGCTCAGCTTCAGTTTTAAGCCCACACCCATTTTCCATGTCGTCTTTGACCCTTCAGCATCAGCACAGCGCGCATGACTATCTAGCATACTCCTCACACTCCCTCTCTTCCATTGTACTGAATGTGACTATCTGCTTTCTCGTGTGGCAATTTCGGCCCCTGAGAAATCGAATGCAAACGAGAGCACAAAGACGACGAGCTAGACTCAAGGATCAAGGCACTGCGTAGAACGAAAAGAGCTGGGTACAAGGGCTAGGCAAGGACTCGGAAACGGCGCGACACATGCCGGCCCAAGGACCCACAGTCGACGACGAGAACGAACACGGGCTTCTCGACTACCTGCATCCAATCGACGACTTGAGTATACCGGCACTAGGTAGCGACCCGGTACCGGCTTGTACGTCCGGTATAGTGACTGCAGGGGCAGAGTCTACAAAAGCGCAGACATCGACGCATCGGATCGCTTCATCGCCGATGAGTTTGGCCGACCTGATTAACCTCGAGCAGCCATTTCAGACATTCAGTCTTCTTGGACTGCCGAGTAAGCATCACGTTACTGTCATGGAGCATTCAGGCGAAGGCGAGCAGCATGGTCATGTGGCAGACCGACTCAAACGCGAAGGGGCAGCATTGTCGACCGTGACAACCACGCAGTACTACCTTCATGGCAACGCAAGCGCGCATACAAATCATGGTGAGACAGGGCAGTCATCGACAGAGTCGAGCATTTCGGACCGTCTTGCACACCTTGAGCAGCAGGCTCAACAGAATGAGCAGCTTGCAAGCAGATTAGCGCGAGCAGAGCAAAAGATTGTGGAGTTGCAGGAGCACATCTACAAGCAGTGCGCGCAGACGCTACTGAAGAACAATGCAGAGCCTTGTGCAGTTCAGGCAGGCAAAGCAGGCTTTTGCTCTGAGAAAGCAATCAATGGCATGGCACCAGCAAAAACAGAACCAAACAATAGGCAAGACTCTCTCCAGACTGCTGGTCAGTCATTGTATGAGACAGCTCACAACTACTTGCGACCACCACTACAGCCTCAATCGACCCCAGCTCCAGAGCCTCCAGTGCCTCCTTCAGGGTCTGCAGGCTCAGCGGCACGATCAGCATCCACCTATGCGAACACCTCGCGTGCTGTCCGCATCGGCAATCTAGGTCCCACCGTACCTTTTCCTATTGTCCACAAGCTCATTCGCGGGGGCGTCATCGAGCAAATCTTCTACACGCCCAACTCAGGCTACGCGGTCGCTTGGTTTTTGTCACCACGCAGTGCAGATCGCTACCTACAATTCGCTGCATCGCATGAAATATGGGTCGATGGCAGGGAGCTTGTCTTGACGCGACATGAGACAGAGCTAGCATGTCAGCCGCCTGCTCCACATATCATGCAAGCTGCTCGAAACGGCTGCACGTCCATGCTGTATGTGGACGATGATTACCTCATGTCGCGCGAAGTGTACGATGATTGCTGCGAGATTGGTACGGTCATCGAGACGCATCGTCTCAAGTCTGGGACTATTCGTGTTGTCTTTGCAAGTTTGTATGATGCATATGAAGCTCATCTTGCGTTGCCAAAGATTCCAGCGTATGTCAAGGCGAATATTGTGTTCGCTCGCGATGAGTGCGGTATTGATCCTTTCGTGTCGTATACGTTGTTGGAGCGTTCACGGCTGCGGCCCAAGCCTCCAGCCGCTCCAACAGCGGTATCTGCGTCAGTCGATGGAAGAGAGGTCAAGACAATGGCGAGAAAAGACGTGTCTGCAATGACTGCATCTCAGCCTGATCAACAATTTGCACATATGCAGTCGACTGACAGGCAATCAAGAGACCATGATCAGATGGACGCAATTGCCGCTGCGCGGACTCACCCAGCTGAAGATCATGAGAAAGTCGCACAGAAAAACGGTGTTGACCTTGGCAAGATTGCTCCGAGTGTGAGGTCTGTCAGTGCCGGAGCGCCTTCTGAACAAAAGCAAAGCAATGCCAACTATAAGACTCCAGTTCACGTACACTCTGATTACAACCCTGAGCTTGTGAAGTCTGCAGACGTCATGGCATCAAAGGAAGAGCGAAGCCAGGTGAACGGGCTGCCCAGGTCAATTGGAGCGCAGACGGCCTCTGCACTTGGTGCGGGTGTTGAAAACAAGACGACCGCTGCTCAAGCTGAAGCCACAGAAGCCGGTTGGGATCCTATGGCGATTGATACTGGCGCTGCAAAGACGATTCAAACGGAAGCCTTTGGAGCTGAACCTGCTTGGGAAGTTGGCAGAACTAAGGATCACGCAGTGAAGCTGGACTGGCGCGAGACTGGTGACACTGCCGCACACGATACTACGAAGCCGGCTGGATCCACAAAAGCAGTCAAGGCCTCGCCTCCTGCTGATTCATGGCAAGGCAAGACAGAGGATGACCCGGTTGCTGCATGGGCAGATTCGCCAGGCAGCCTGTCAGAGCCCGATGCAAGCTCGAATGAAACAGGAGCTGCAGAAACTGAATCGAATCCTCCCAACAAGCGTATCCGACCACGCAGCGGCTCTGAAGAATGGATACCATCCCGCAAACGATCAATCGAGCCGGCACCAGCGCCGATGAGAAGGGCGACACCAGGCTACGTGAGGCCGAGGCAGGCAAGCAGGTATCCAGACACGCATTCACGTCTAGAATCAGCAGGCTCTAGCACTTCGACGATTCGTGATCGTGCACCGTTACCAGCGTTCCCATGTCATTTTTGTGGCATGAGGCATTGGAGATCTGGTATTCACAGGACGCCATGTCGCATGCATGGCGATCAGGCGTTGAGACGATAATGAATGGACATGGAATGAAAATAGCATTGAATAGCATGGCACGAATATAGCATACTTGGCATTGTTCGAGATTTCTTTAGATTTTCGCTTTCCCACCTGCTGTCGCGGAGTCACGACGGTCCCCTTCATCATCCTGCTCGGCAACAGACAGATCTGGCAAGACGGCCGGCATGATGCGCCGAGGCGAAGTACCAGGCAATTTTGCATAAGCTGCAATCTGAGCATCCGTCGCACCACGTTCTCTCAAAAAGTCTTCATCCAAGACCGTCTTGCCTGCAACGGCTGACCAAGGCGCATTGCAAATCGCCAGGCATGCATCGCCAAAGATGAGCGGATGCCTTAGTTCTGCCTGCGGTGCTTCGACTGCCGCTGTGGCCGCAGATTCAATGGCCGCTGCGGGCCAGAGCGTCGTGACGCCAAGACTGTTTGCTTCTGAAGCAGGATCATGAAGTGTTTTATCACGCAGCACATCGAAATGGAGTCCAAGAGCGAGAATTGTCGAGGATAGCTTCGTCATGGCATATGCCGCCTTGCCGCGGACGAAGCGTGAGTAGATGGGTGGACTGATGATGATCAAGCGTCGTGGACTTTGGTTGCCTTGTTTTTGCCAAAATGGTAGCATTGCTTGTATCAGTATATAGAGCCCGCGTGTGTTGATCTCATGCATGAGCTGATAGCGCTTCAGAGGCGTCGTGGCGATAGAAGACCACCAGATAGCGCCAGGATTGTAGACGCTGGCTTGAATAGAGCCATAGCGTTCAACCACTTGTTTGACCAATGCCTGGACCTCTTCTTCGACTCTGACGTTACATGCGATAGCAGAATGGCGTAGCTGGTGAGTTTTGGTCGCCTTGAGGCTATTCAGCTCCTCTAGAACCGTATCTAGAGTCGAGTCTTGCGAATTAGGATCAACAGGCCCAGAATTTGTAGGTCTTCTTCCGAGTGACTTTGAAGAGATGCAGACATGGTACCCGGCTTCGGCGAAGGAGATTGCAATCTGCCGACCGAGCCCGCGAGAGGCTCCCACTACCAAAGCTACCTTTTGTCCTTCCATGTCTGATATGTGAGGTGTTGCGCTCATTTGCGGGCTTATCGCGCGGCTCAATTTGTCATCGAGGACATGTCAGGCGACAATGGAAAGTAGAGGATAGAGACTACACGTACTAGACAGCAGGATTGTGCTCCAGAGGCTCCACCACTCAAAGACTAGTCTGAATCGAGTTTTGCTTTCCGACTCGGTACCAAAGACACCAAGCAGTAAAAACAAGCCGCACATTGCACTACATCCAAGTCATCCCAGCAACCGCCTTCCAGCAACCCTCAAGCAGACCATTCCATCGAAATGGAGAAGACTTGCTCAAAAGGGTCGGTATTTTCTGATACAGTTGCAGACACGTTTTGTTAATGCCTGGCTCCGCTAGAGCTACTTGTTTGGGAGTGATTCTCAGACCTTACCCCCTCGCGTGAAGATGGAAGAATGCAGAAGCAATCCGTCGTATGTGAGCGAGGAAGTGCGGCGTTTAGAGTGATGGAGGCCAACGTGGAGGACACTTCTGCCGGCTAGGATAGCAGTATCCGTCTAGTAGAGAAAATGCTCAGATTGGAAGGTAACGACATGGAGATGCAGTGCACATAGCAATTGCGGTCTCTCAGACAGTGTGAATACAAAATGATGAGGTATCTTCATTGCATTCTTCGGTTTTGGCAGTTTCAGCACTAGAATGCTTGTCGACAGGAGCCACGAGACGCGCCGCCAACGCGCGCTTTTAGTGATGATGTCTTTGTGTTAGTAGAGAAAAAAGAAAGAGCCGCTTGTATGTGAGCTCAGGCATTGTCAGGTGAATATGCGTCAACACTATTGCTTCAGACAAGATTGTTGATTGTGTTTGCATCAATGCTCGACAAGCAGCGAGATGCACATACCTGCATATCAGCAACAATTGCGATAATTTTTGATAATCAGAAATGAACGATCCACAATGTGAACAGCTCCGACAAATTGTACGTAAGTCGTTTGGTATAAGCGCTCGCTTCAGTTCGCCCGTTCGCAAATATCGTCATTTTATCGTTGCTGAGCCTTACCTGTGAATCGATTGTGTAAGGATGAGGTATGCACGAGGAAGCTGGAGAAGAATGTCGAGACGACTTGCAAGGATCAATTCGATGCTCAGACAAGGCTGAAATTGATGTGTCGGCATTCAAGTTCCGAAGGTAAAACGAATGGTAAAGTTATATCATCACAGCAGAGCTGATCACAGAATCATGCCCGTCATCCTTCTCCCGCCCTTGCGGTGCAATAGGCTCATACGTGCCCGGTGTGCGTCCCTTCGCGTCTCGTTGTCATCTCTGAAAATCGTCGTCCAAAATCTCACGCTCGAACGGCCGTACCATCTGAACACTGTCTCGGGTTTCCCCGCAATTTTGCGTCCTTTGCCACTTTCCGCGTCTGAGTGCTGCTCCTGTTTCGAGTAAGAGAGCGCGGTACAATGCTGATCGTCGCTCCTACTCGCGTGTCAAACCGCAATTCTGGCAGCCGCTCAGGCGGGCTTCGATAGGCTCCTGCTGCCGCGCTGCAAAGCTTCTTTCGTCCAAGATCATACATAGCGATCATGGGTCGCACAAATACAAAAGCCCATCCATACCTGCTCTTTGCTCTCAACGCTCATTGTTGGAGTTGGCTGGCATCATGATCCAGTCAACACTCCTATCTTTCGTTGCCATCGCGGCGACGGCTACGGCTCAGTTACCAGCAACAGGGCCTGGTTCAGTTGCATGCAAGCAAATCGCTTCGACAATCGGAACGTCCAAGGTCGACAGTAGCCAGCTTGATATCAATTACATCTCATCTACCTTCCAATACTGGAATGCTCGTAATTCAGTGTACAGGCCGAGCTGTGTGGTCTTTCCGACATCTGCTGAGGACGTCTCTGATGCCTTGAGGATCATCAAGAGCTCTGGCTCACGATTTGCCATCAAGACGGTCGGCCACAATCCAAACAAGTTCTTCTCCTCCGTCGATCAAGGCGTTTTGCTCGACTTGCGAAAGATGAACCAAAAGTCATACGACAAGGCCACCAACCTCATCACATATGGTCCTGGTCAGAGCTTCGGCGACATCTACAACTACCTGCAAGACAACGACTTTGGTGTACAGCCTGTTGGTGCTCGACTTGCAGGAGTCGGGACTGGTCTCGGTCTTGGTGGAGGACTGAGCTACCTGTCCACCGAGTATGGTCTTTCGGTGGACGGCTTCCGGGAGCTCGAAGTGGTTCTACCGAATGCCACAATCGTCACGATATCTGCCTCGCAAAATCCAGATCTCTTCTTCGCCATGAAGGGCGGCGGTGGTAATGCTTATGGTGTTGTGACCAAGTACGTCGTTGAAGGTCGTCCAGTTGGTACTGTGACATCAGGCAACATCATCTACCTCTTCAATCAGACATCCGCCATCGAGCCTGCGCTTGAAGACTTTGCGCGATACAACGCGGACCCCAAGGCTGCCATTATCGGTACGTACGAGAAGATCTTGACGCCTGCATTGGGACCGCTGCAATTAGATGAATTTGCCATCTTGTTCTTTGTCTACAATGGTCCAAAATCAGGTGCAGACAAAGCTTTCGCCAATTTTACGCGTATCCCACATGTCATCAACACGATCAAGGAAGGGACGTATGTCGATGCCGTCAATATTCCCCTTCCAGGCGCTGC
>QXDP01000253.1:0-39078 GCA_003717255.1 Protomyces gravidus | reverse complement strand
GACTCCTTGTCCATCAGTGGGCTCCTTTTTTTGATTTGAAGCGTCCTCTCTGCGACTCGTACCCGCGCCTTTCTGGCAGCGCAAGGCTCATAACCTGTTAGAAAACCAGTTGGGCTAAAAGCGCGGATTTCTACTTGCATGACTCAGGAGCTTATGAACCTCAATTTCTAACAGGATCGCCCTACTCGATTATTCCGTGTATTCCGCAACCCAAACTTCCCGCGGTCAATCATCCAACAAGCACGGCAATTGCGTGCTTAGCCAGCTGCAGCTGGTGAAAGACATTATTGCTACAATCAAAACTTGGCTGCTTGTGAGCTGCTCCGACGCCAAGAGGACAACTGTTGCTTACCGAGTGGCATCATTGGCATGGATGCTACATGACCATTGAAAATCTACATGCCATAGAAGGCTATAATGAGCGCACCTGCGCCGGCTCCCTACGTCGTAGAGGCCGGCAATGTCAAGCCATTCTTCACAGGGCAACCTCCAAGCGCTTATAGCGATATCGTGCTCGATGAAGCAGAAAACATTTTCATTCCAGCAGCGATGGCCATGTGGCTTAGAGAATACCAGATTCAAGGTGTTCAGTTCCTCTACAATGCGTACAAGAACAAGACCGGCGTCATTCTTGGCGATGACATGGGACTTGGCAAAACTGCACAGTGCATTGTCTTTCTGAATGCCATTTTTGGGAAATCGGGCGCAAAGAACGATGCTCGCCTAATGCGCGATCGTCGCGATACTGACCTACCTTATCCGAGAGCACTCGTCGTCTGTCCTAAAACACTCATTAGCAATTGGCAAAATGAATTCTCAACATGGTCATATACGCATGCCAAGCACTATAGTGGAAAAGATCGTGAGGCAACACTTGAGCAGGCTGCGCAAGGGCGGCTTGAAGTGATGCTCATCACCTATGAAGCGTACAGGTCAGATGCCGATCGCATCAACCTCATTCCATGGGACGTCGTGATTGCAGATGAATTTCACTGCATAAAAAATCTGAATTCGGCGCTACACAAGGCTTTCAAGACGATGGAAATTCCTTGTAGAATTGGTCTTTCTGGCACGCCCTTTCAAAATAAGTATCTTGAATTCTACGCCCTTTTCTCTTGGCTGCGTCCTGATTCTTGTGGTAGCGCAGCTGAGTGGGAAAAAGGTTTCACAGCTCCAATACTCAATGGTCGAAAGCAGGACAGCAGCAATGCCGATATTGCAAAGGGCCAGATTGCCACGCGTAATTTTCAGAAAATCACCGACATGATCATGCTCAGACGCCTGAAGACTATCATCGCCGACCAGCTGCCAAAAAAGACGGACCTGATACTCTTTTGTCCGCTTACTCCGCTACAATCTGAAGTCTACAATCGAATTGCCGAAAGTGAGGATGTCCAACGACTCTGCAAGAAGCTCATCGAGTATGAGAGGAAACATGACGATCAAGACCTGACGTTTTCTGATGTGGATCGGAATCGCCGTCTCGATGAAACAAATGACAAGTTTGATCCAAAGCAAGTCATGCTGCGCTATATCAGCGTCATGAGAGTCATTCCACACCACCTTGCATTGCTACTTCCTTCTAGCGAGGATAGCGAGAGCCGTCGAGAAACGAAGGAGAGGCTCCTTGACATTGCACTGCCGGGCAGATGGCGATCCATAGCAGCAAGGGGTGCCAACATCAATGATCGCGACGAGACATTTTGTGGTAAATGGAAGACTCTACAAAAGATGCTGCGATTATGGTATACCGCTGGCTCCAACAAGGTGCTCATCTTTTCGTCGTCTGTCAAGTTGCTGGATATGCTAGAATCTCTGTTGCAAACAGAGCGATACACTTTTGAAGTGCTGAATGGCAGACTATCAGCAGAAGAAAGGCGTGTTGCCGTAGACAACTTCAACAACATTCCTGAGCGCTTCATCTTTCTCATCAGTACCGGTGCAGGTGCTGTTGGCCTCAACATCACTTCTGCAAACAAGTGTGTCATATTCAATCCGGACTGGAACCCCTCGAAAGATCTACAAGCTCAAGATCGCGCATACCGTATTGGTCAGAGACGTGACGTCGAAGTATATCGATTGATTGCGGTCGGTACCATTGAGGAGCTCATTTATGCTCGACAAGTGTACAAGCAGCAACAAGCGGATGTAATCTACAATAAATCACACCAGCGTCGCTACTTCAAAGGTGTGATGGGCGACAAGCATCAGCACGGCGAGCTATTTGGCCTGACGAACTTGCTTACGTATCACGGAACCAACCACATCACGCGCGATATCTTCAAGAGGACGTCAATTGCAGAGCGCACATTCGACATTGACGTGGAATTCGCGTCGATAGAAGTGCCTATCTTGTCAAATGATGGTGGTGAAGCGGCCGGTGAAGACGAGGAGGCCGAGCTTGCAGTTTACATGGATGAAGACGGTTTGCCGAAAGCGTCAACTGCTTCAACGCTGGACATCTTGGCGACTGATGGAATTGGATATGTGCAAGACAATGCCGAAGCCCTTGGCAATTCCGAATTGGTCCAACGCATGGAAGCACGCGCAGCAGCACGAGCTCAGGACCCCTCCTTAGCAAATTGTCGTGCAGATGGTGTGGACGACAAGAAAGAAACAAGTGGTAGCGTGCGTGTCGGTGTCATCCCTAGAGAGGTTTTGCACCGTCACTTCCTGGCTCTTGCGAGCTTCGAGGGATCTGACAATGCCAGTCAGTTTGCGACAACAGTCATGCAAATGTCCTACCCGGAAAAGCGTAAGATGCTGGACGACTTTTACGCATATCAAAGAAAAGTACGTCGATGAGGCCTTACGTAAAGTTTCTCTGTATGTCGAATCTGTAGGCCTGCAGCTGAGAGTTCTGATATTGTGTTGTGACTGCTCGAAAGCTGTCTCACACTCTCTCGATAACGACGATGATGAGTGGTCGTGCTTCTGCAACACAAGACTTGCCATGACCATCGATTACATTGAAGGAGATCTCTTCTCAGCTGTGGATAAAACCAGCAAAGCTATCATCTTGCTTCATGCTTGCAATTGTGAAGGTGCCTGGGGATCTGGTATCGCTGCTCAATTCCGCAAGCGATACCGAGCTGCGTACAAAGCCTACCAGCTACACTGCCAAAAGTTCAAGGACGAGCTGATCGGATCGACAGGTCTCATTCGTGCAGACTCAGATGATCCAGATGAAAGGCAAGTTTACATTGGCTGTCTGTTCACGAGTCGACGTGGAGGGAAGAGGTGCGACTCGCCTGACGCTATCCTTGAAAATACAAAGCACTGCCTGACAGATCTTCAAGCGCAGCTAGCAGAGCCGCAGTATCAAGACGCTAGGCTTGCGGGATGTAGGTTCAATTCAGGCATCTTCAAAGTTCCTTGGACGGACACAGCGAAGCTTATCGACGAAGCCGGGCTTGATATGACCGTTTATGTCAGACAGATCGGAGACTCGTCTACAAGCAGCTGAAGGAGTCTTTACTTCTTGGCAAATCGAGCTTCAGCTGCCTTTGCCCTTCTCTCGCGTTCTACCTTCTTCTTCATTTCCGGGGTCAAGCTGTTGAGATCGGCGCTTGCAGACTGACCAAGGACGCCGAGCGCAAGTGACCGACCTGGGCCGCGTTTTGTCTCTATTGCTGCTTGTCGCTTCGCCTCGGCTGCTGCTGACTCTTGTTTGATCCTTTTGAGCTCTTGAACTCGCCGACCTGCCTCCTCTGCCTCTTGCGCCTGTTTTTGCTCTTCCTCTCGCGTTTTGCGCGCTTCGACTTGCTCTGCTGTCAGTGGCGCTGGCACACGCGCAGCATCCCAGTCCCAGGTATTTTCATGATCAGCACCTCGCCAGAGTCGGAAAGCATCGCGTGTGCTTTTGCTATCAGACACTTCAAAAGGTGTTTGGCCCTCGGCATTCGTTTTGGTCGGATCGGCATCTAGATCGAGGAGCATTGACAGCACATTATTCGAGCCCACACTTGCAGCAAGGTGGAGTAGTGTTGGCGCGTGAAGGTGTGCCTTTTTGGGCTCAAGCTGAAAGCTTCTTATTGCGATGTTCTCCTCCTGCAAAAGTTTCTTGACTGCTGGAGCTTTGTTGCGCTTGACGAGCGGAACCAATAGATCTGTGATGCTCACAAGTCGCGGATCCACTGTATCAACGACTTCCTTATTGGTGACTTTATGTACAACCTTGAGCTTGATTTCCTGCACATCGTCTTCTGTAGACCCAACCTGCAACCGTGTGAGAACATGAAAGCTGCGAATGATCTCAGCTTGCGTCGCGCGGCGCGTGTTGATTGGAAAACCTCTGACGCGAGGATCTTGCTTGTCGAGACCAGCATCATATAGAAGCTTTCTGCTCGCTGCCCCACTGGCACGTACAAGAATGAGTTCCACATCTTCGAGCATTTGCTTCCATTCTTGAAATAGACCAACGATATCCTCCTTCAGCGCAATTTCATTGTAACGCCGAATTTGCGCACCAGCGGAATTAGCTGCTCCTTTTGCATTGTCGTTTGCTGATTGCGCTCCACCTTGTTTGCGCCGTGTCGTGTAGCGATGAAAGCCTTTCGTAGCCTTGATGCTACACTTGCTGACCGTCGATTCGTTCAGAGAGATGATGGCGCCCGCGAAATGGCCGCCACCAACCATGAACATGGCAATAGCCCTGGACTTTGAGGCATTGCAGAGTTGAATACTAGAGATTGAACTGCCTGAGTCAGGAAGCATGGTTGTGTATACGCCGACCTTTGTGGGCGGCGGTATGGCAGTTGAAGTATACCAGGCGATCGGGGAGCCCTTGGACACCTGAACCGGCAAATCGGCCTGTAATTGTGTTTGCTCGAGCGTTTCAGCAAGCTGTTCACCTTCATCCTCGTCAGAATCTGTCAGTGCAGCATCATCATAGTGCTCTTGCTCGGCCGATGAAGATTCCTGCTGCCCGATCGGTCTGAGCGTCTTAAGCAGTATTTGAGGGATATCATAGATGTAGATTGCCTTTTCGGCCACATTGTAGCTTTGTGCCATACACAATAAGCAGCTAGTATTACAGCAATCTCTTTCACAGCTCTTCCTTTCCTAGATCCTGGCTCCTCCAGCTAATTGCAATAGCAGCTGAATGATGATTGTGGTCGTTGCCTGAAATTTTGACGCGACAACCAGGAAACGCATCATACAATTGCAAGTGTGGACACGACATCTGATAGGAGCTGCGCAAGGGAGACAGCGAAGCGGCAGATGGGCATGCTCAAGCTGAGTAGAACCTTTTCTGGTCACACACAAGATGTGCGAGGTGTTGCGGCGAGTGATTCGCATATATACAGCTGTTCAAGAGACGGTACTGTGAGGACGTGGCCACTAGAGAAGAATGCCGCGACAGAGAGCGCGCATCATTTACACAATGGCTTCGTCAACTCTATAGCAGTCGATGGGAATCTTGTCATTTCAGGCGGCCAGGACTCGATCATCTATGTCGTCAAAGGTGGAGACAGCGAGCCGATATACACGCTCGTTGGCCATACCGACAATGTCTGCGCACTTGCCACAGGGCCTGATGGACTCATTATTAGTGGCAGCTGGGATGGAACAGTCAAGCTGTGGCAAGATGGCATCTGCATCAATACGCTAGATGGCCATCAAGGGGCCGTATGGGCAGTGCTGTACACACCTCATGGCATCCTTACTGGAGGCGCAGACAAGAGTATTCGTCTATGGAGAGACGGAAGGCAGATCAGAAATTTCCCTGCTGGCAAGGATTGTATCAGAGCACTTGCTCTTCACCCATTGGGCTTTGTCTCTGGCGGCAATGATGCAACCATCCGGATACATACGTTCGACGGAACTGTCGTGCAGCAGCTTGAAGGACACGAATCGTTCATTTACAGTTTATCCGTTGAAGCAGATGGAACAATATTCTCTGCTGGAGAAGACGGCACTTTGCGTGTCTGGACTGACGGGAAGCAACATCAAAGTATCAAGCAACCAGCAGTCTCAGTATGGTGTGTCACCTGCCTTAACAATGGCGACGTCGCAACAGGTACATCAGAAGGCATCGTGAGAGTTTTTACAGCGGCATCGGACAGGTTTGCGCCCGTGCAAGAAGTTAAAGCATTTGAGGAAGCGGTTGCTGCATCACAAATACCTGCGCAGTCAAGCAACATACCCAACAACTTGCCAGGGCTTGAAGCTCTCTCAGCACCTGGCAAGAAAGAAGGCGAAGTGAAGATGATCCGCCTCAATGGTGGTACCGTCGAGGCTCATCAATGGTCCGGCGGTGTTTGGACAAAGATTGGTGAAGTTGTAGGTGCAACGCCGAAGCGCGTCGAGCATGAAGGCCAGGAGTATGACTTTGTCTTTGATGTCGACATCGCAGAAGGCGCGCCACCGCTCAAGCTGCCTTACAATACTGACGAAAATCCGTACGAAGCGGCTCAAAAGTTCATCGATAAGAATGAGCTCGATGTCGGTTTCTTGCAGCAAATTGTCAGATTCATCGAGACAAATACTGGTGGCGTACCGCTCGGAGTGTCGAAGGAGAAAGCGCCTGAGGCACAAGCCAAAGCTGTGCCGTTGATTGCACAGCACGACTACCTCAGTATGGTTAGCGGTAATGCTTCGCCGATCTGGAACAAACTCAAGAGCTTTTGCTCAGAGCTCAACATCGATTTTCAGACTCCCGCCAACCTGGAGCCGGACATCTTCAGCGGGGAGCAATTCGAGGCAATGCTGGACACGTCGAAACGCCTGCCGCGAGACAAACGTTTTCCGGCCCTTGACCTCATTCGTTTAGCAGTTCCATCAGTAAAGAACCTTTCGACGGCGATGGTGATGGACATTCTTGCTTGTGCAGATGTGATGCGGGCTACAAGCACGAAAGACAGGATACAAGAAACTAATTCGATGCTGGCTTTTCGCACTCTGGCTAACTTGTATTCCAACGCTGGCCACAGAGCCATTGTTGAAGATATGGATACGCAAGCAATATCCGCGATATCCGATAATTTTACACCCTCTAATCGCAATCTTTGCCTGGCTCAAGCCACATATCTACTCAATGTCAGCGTATTCAGTCGGAAGCATGATCGACCAGATCTGGCTGTGGCTGTGGTGGAGCCACTATTTTTGCTCTTGTCCAAATCACCAGACGAGGAAGTGCAGTACCGCAGCTTGGTGGCATTGAGTACGGCGATGCAATGTGCAGATGAAGTGAGTGTCACGGCCAAGGAGATTTATGACGCCGGTCGCGTTTTGGACCAAGTGCGTTCCAACGCGCAAAATTGGCCACGCCATTTGCAAGTGCTCAATGGTCTGGACAGGCTCTTGCGGGATGCGCGTTTGCAATGAGGGGACAATAAACAGCATTGGTTCCTTCTATATACGATGCAGGCAGTTCAAATGCAATCAAGATGCACAAACCATCTAGAGCTTCGCCTCCTCGCTGACATCGCCAATTTTGAGCTTTGGCGTGTACTTCTTGAGCACCTTGTCCTTGTGGAACTTGTTGAACTGCTTTGTTGCGTCCTTTCCACATGCGCGCAACAAGATCTTGGCGCCTCCTGGGTGCTGCTCGTGGAACTTGGACACATCAAAGACCTGGCCCTCGATGATGACCCATGCCTGTTTGTCAGCGACTGGCTCCTAGGTGCGCAAATACTTACGCTGTCTGCAGATGTGTGCTTCGCGACTTCACTTGCTGAGATTTTCTTGCTCATGGCTGCTGACTGCTCAGATATATCCTTGTTGGTATAGTTTCTTATTTCCCCGCGTGTCCAACTCCGGCGAGTCTTGCTCGGACCGGAATTTCGCTGTCATTTATTTACATGCTCGGCGATTGGCTGACGGCACGTGACCCAAACCCGTTCTACAGAGAACAACTTTCACAGCTACAGCGCAGGCCGGTATACAGCTGGCATAGAAGACTCGCATCACGTAATATCTCAATTGCCTTCATGTTGTTGCTCTCATCACTTTGTACACTGAGTACGCTTGCTGCCTGTATTCCAGCAATCTATGCCTCAGCTTCTGATCAGGCAGTCTTCTCTGAAAAAGGAAGCAAGCTATCAGACGACAGGGCATTGCTCGAGCTGCATCGTAGACTTATAGAAGCAGACTCAACCTCTCAGATCAGCGAAGTCAATGCTGCAAAGGTACTGGTAAAGCACTTCAAGGCAATTGGCTGGCACTATCAGCTTCTGCCTTGTCATGGCGAAAAGCAACGGCCCAATGTTCTTGCTTGGCCAGGCAGCACCAATACAACAAAGCTCCTCGTCACCTCTCACATCGATACAGTGCCGCCGTACATCCCCTACTCGGTGCACGATGGATCCATATGGGGTCGTGGTTCGAGCGACGCCAAAGCCAGTGTCGCCACGCAGATTATCGCTGTGCAAAGACTCCTTGAAAAGCAAGTGATTCATGCAGATGATGTTGCCCTGCTCTACGTTGTTGGTGAAGAGACGGCTGGAGACGGCATGCGCGCCTTCTCCGAGCTCGCCATCGCCGATGCCAAAAGTTATCAAAACGTCGTGTTTGGCGAACCCACGGAAAACAAGGTTGCCGTCGGTCACAAGGGTATGGTGCTGTTCAATGTTTCAGCGACTGGAAAGGCCGCACACTCTGGATATCCAGAGCTTGGGTCCTCAGCAAATGAAAAGCTCATCGACCTGCTCTACGACCTCAAGCATCACGACTTTCCTGCAGACGAGCGTCTTGGCAATACAACGTTCAACATTGGCGTCATTCAAGGTGGCGTGGCTGCTAACGTCCTTCCAGCTCACGCGAGTGCACATTGTGCGATTCGCGTTGCCAAAGATCTTGATGGCATTCTGACCTACCTACGCAACGCTGTAGGCTCCAGCCCAAACATGTCCTTCGACATTGAGCAAGCTGCACCCCCATCCATTTTAGACTCACTTGAGGGTACCAGCTTCCGCGAGATTGTTGTCAATTACAGCACGGACGTGCCCAATTTGTCACGAGATGTAGCAGTCGGCAAGCGTTATCTCTTTGGTCCGGGTACCATCTTGCTTGCGCATGGTGATAATGAGCACATTGAAATCTCGAGGCTACTCGGCACCGCTCACGATTACGAAGTGATCTTTAAGAAAATCCTTAGTTCTAATTGAAATGCATACCTATGGCACTAATTCTATCTTTCATCGCACACTGCGCCTTGATTTGCATCCACAATTGTGAAATGCTTGCTTGTCCACCACCACGCTAAATGACTGTCGATAAGGAATGAATGCTGAAGAAAAGGCTCGACGCTTAGCTCATCTGACGTCTTTGACGCGAAATGATGCATTTACTGTAGCTCGGAAAAGGTCTCAGATTGATACTGTGGCTGTTGGCGATCAAGTCCACAAGCGCCCACGACGCGCTACGCCGACGCGTCAAAGTGCCTCTACCAATGTGATTGATATCATTGAATTGTCGACCACCGATGATGAGCGAACGACCGATGGCGAAGAAACAGCCAAGTCAGAGTCGCGGCCTACAACGAAAGCTGTCTATTCTACGTCGCAGCTACCTGCCAAGCATGCAGTGATCACCACGAGCTCACTTCGCTTCAGTACGGGCGCTGTCCTGCTTACTACTGCCCCAGGCAAGCCACGTCCTGGACATATCTCACTAGATGATGTGCTCGAAAGGCATACTCTTGAGATGGCGGTACTCAGTTCATTCACAAGCGATACAGAATGGCTCTTTTCCAAGCTGGATATTGGCAGGACGCAGATTATACTTTGTATGCATGCCGAGGAAGATAAGGTAGACTGCTTCCAAAGATGACTTATGGCTCACCACAGCATCAACGCCTCTTGGCCGACGCTCGCAATCTTCCGAAGGTATCACTTTTTTTTCCATCGCTCAAGAGTGGCATCAGCTGCATGCATTCAAAGCTGCAGCTGCTCTTCCATCGGAACTATCTTCGCATTGCCATTCCAACGGCTAACTTAGTGAGCTTCGATTGGGGCGAAGAGCTGGCAGAATACGGACCTGGCTATCTCGACAACAATGTTTTCCTTATTGATTTACCTTTCGTTGGCGACGGCCATGCTGGCAGGCTCATCAAGATGAAAGGAGAAAGAAAGGCTATGATCGCCTCTTCCATTAATCAAGATCAGATTGTCAGATTGACACAGACTATCCCCTTTCTACGCAACCTTATACGCTTCTTGCTTCGCGCAGCTTATCCCGATCATGTTATCACAAGCCTTTTGGCCTTCGACTTTTCAAAGACCTCGAGGTTTGCCTTCATTGCCACCATCGGTGGGTACCATGGTGGAAAGGCCATCCATGATTCTGGTCGACTGGCGCTAGCTCGTGCTGCACGGCAAGCTGGCATGCCCGCCATACGCAGTCCTCGCTGGACTGTTCTCACTTCATCGCTAGGTTCCCTCGACTGGCGATTCCTCAACAGCCTCGCGCGAGCAATGCTTAGTGAAAGTGTCCTCGGCAAGGAATTGATCTCTGAGTGGGCCATCGATCAACTCTCTTCGAGTTTCCGCATCGCCTTCCCAACGATGAAAGCTGTCAAAAATGCAGCAGCCGGAGAGGGCGTCATCTTCTTCTCGCGCAAATGCATTCAAGACAAGAGCAAGAAGAAAGATAGATCAGACCGGTTTCCTGAGCCGTGTCTCTACGAATATCATCCGAGAAAAGCCGGTATACTGAGCCACTCAAAAGCCATCATATGCGAAGACCTGTCGAGTTCTGAACATGGTCTTGCTTATATTGGTTCTGCGAATCTATCGGCCAGTGCCTGGTATGCCTGTCTCAGTAACGCTCAGACTAACGCACAGGGGAGACAAGGTTACAAAGGACCAAAAGACAAAACAAGACAAGTTTTTCAACCGTAATTGGGAAGCTGGTGTGCTTGTGCCGCTTGGCATGCTGCAGAAGGATCATCTTCCAATTGACCTGGCAGCGCCGTTCCGCAGCAATACAGATCCTTGGAGCACTCCTACCAGATAGATAGATTGACGAGATTCTGTCATCGCTGCTCCTTTATATATCCTCATTCTTTTCGACACCGTCTGCTCATCGCGCCATTTAGCGTAGAACATTGAGCTCAGCCGTCGGTGCGCCACAACCGAGCGTTCTTGCTTGTGAACATCGAACCATCTCGTCATTTGTCGCGCGACCACAGCGACAAGCCTCGCACGACCGACCACAGCAGGCTGTCCGGGTCGCACATGGACTACTCTGAAATAGGTCTCGCGCGGCCGCATACTCCAGATAATGAGCCTTTGCGCACGCGCTTTCGCAAAAAGAATGGTAGGATCAAGGAGAAAACTGCCGTCTGGGTTGTCTGCGTCACAGCTGTATGTTGATGCTCCGCTTTCGCATGCCACTAATGCAATCAGATGGCTCTGTTTGGCTATGACCAGGCGGTTATTGGCGGTGTCATTGTAGGCGACCAGTTCATCAAGCAATTCAAGGACCCATCACCTGGTGTGCTGGGCTTCACAGTCGCGATCTACGATATCGGGTGTTTTCTTGGCTGCATCTTGTGTGTCTGGGTCGGCGAGCTTCTTGGTAGACGGCGAACTATTATGCTTGGCGTAACCGTAATGGCGATTGGCGCCGCGCTGCAAACATTCAGTACCAATGTTACTGAAATGTCCATTGGCCGCTTCATCGCAGGCGTTGGTAATGGATTCAATACCGCCACCGCGCCAGTCTACCACTCAGAGGTTTCTGAGGCACATGATCGGGGCAAGAACGTGGTTATGGAGATGTTCATCAACGTCTGCGGTTTTGTTATATCAAATTGGACTACACTTCTCTTTTCACCCCTGCGAAGTAACTTGCAGTGGCGAATACCACTCGGTGGCCAATTGATCTTCGCCGCCATCATCGGCTTGGCCCTTCCTTTCGCCCCTGAATCACCTCGGTGGTTGATGATGCATGGGCACAAGGAAGAGGGCATTCTAGTCATTTCTCAGCTTGACAATATGCCGGTAGATTCTGAGCGTGTTCAAAAAGAAGGTCTCAAAATTCAAGAGAGTATTGACCTCGAATTGCGCAATCAAGTCGATGTTTTGAGCATATTGAAGGGAAAGGATGAGGCGTCAATACTTTGGCGCGCATTTCTGGGTATCGCACTTCAAGCAATGCAACAACTCAGTGGCATTAATGTGTGTGCATACTATTTTCCTGTTGTCCTCCAGAAGAGTGTTGGCCTGACAGAAAATTGGGCTCGTATCGTGGCGGCATTCAACTCCATCTCATTCTGTCTCGCCAATTTGATTCCATACTTTCTGATTGAGCGGGCCGGCAGGAGAATGCTTCTGATTACATTGGCAATCACTAATAGCCTGTGTTTTCTCGCGGCATACATCTTCCTCTCAAGAATCGAATCGAATTCTTCTTTCGCGCATCTGGGTGGTGTTCTGGCAACCACTTCTTTCGTTCTTTTCTTCATTTCTTTCGGAGCTGGATGGTGTGGTAGGTACAAAATGTTCTTCTGATGGGCTGACCTTAGCTATTCCATGGTTGTATCCAGCAGAGATCAACAGCATAGGCATGCGCACGAAGGGTGCTGCTCTCGCAAGCGCATCGGATTGGCTCTTCAATTACTTCGTCGTACAGCTGACCCCGCTTGGCATACACAATCTTCGGAGCAAGTTTTACTTAATCTTCTTCGGCTTCAACCTGGCTTTTGCGCCCCTTGGTAAGCGAAAATTTTTTGTAAATGTGCTTACAACTAGTTTATCTGTTCTACCCTGAGACGGCCGGCAAAAGCCTCGAGGATATCGATGCAATGTTTCAGGGCGAAAAACGCTTTCTTGTCGTTGGCAAACGCAATTCTCTGGTGCATCGGAGGCGGATGCAGGAAGAGGAAGAAATCGCACTCATCAACCAGGATCTCGAGCTGCCTGATGATGCTAGTATCAGTAACTCAAATATGCATGAAGTTGGCTCTGATCTAGAGAGCGATGGCGACATCGCCACGCCCGTGTCATCAAAGCATGACAAATGAATTGAGAAAAGAATAGAATACAACCACGAATGCTTATGCGAAAACAGCATCCTCGAATAGATAATCGAATTGACCTGTTGCCACGAAGCCTTCGATACCGCCGAGAAAAGTAAAGAATGTATTGTCTGCAACCTCTTCGGCGTATAATTTATCATAAATGTGCTTGATCTTGAATGCCTCGACCTGCTCTGCTTTGTCGTCCAACGTGATAGGCTCTTTGCCATTCTCAGAAGCGCGAACGCTGTATTGCTCAAAGATGGGTCGTTCCAGAAGCAAGCCCAAACTCGGAGCCTTCGGAATGTTCAACTTGGTGGCGCTGAAAGACCTTCTCATGCGATCGAGCGGGCAACCACTCAAAACGACAAGCATGACCATCGCGACCATTTTGCGAATTTGATGCAACATGAATGATTGACCATGTACCTTCAAGGAGATCCACTCTGTTCCATCAATAAGGAATGGTTCTCCAGCTGTGAAGCTGCGAATGACTCTTTTCGAGCTTGCTTGCTTGAAGTCTTGTCCGATGGTATAGTTGTGGAAGTTTTGCGTGCCTTCGTAGACTGCTAGTGCTTCACGAATGGCTGCCAGTCGCTCGCTAGATATGCGAAACGTCCGTTTGAACTTGTGTGCGGCTTCTTTCAACAATTTATCGCGTTTTAGTTGGGCCGCGGCCGCTGGCTTGTCTGCATCAAGGATGGATCGATCAAGCGCAATATTGCCTAGATCAGTTGTCGCGTCAGAAATGCTCGTGAAAGCTTCGGAAAGTCTCATGCTTTCCAGATGCGCTTCAAAGGCCGACCAAAAAGAAGATGCCTCGTCAACAACGAGGGAAGCGCCGTTGCTTGTGCAGGCCTTTTGTGCCAAGGCATCACCTGGACGCGCGGGAATGAATGCTGAAGTGGGAATGAGGTACTCGTAGCGACGGGAATCGCAACTAGTTCGTGGGTTGAATGAATTCATGGTGCGGATCATCTTCCATACTCTTATCTCCTGCGGTAGATAGGCGTTGATTTTCTCGACAATGGCGGCATCTTCCACGATGAGCTTGAGAGAGATGACATTACATGCTGCATGCACGCCCTTGTCTGTTCTTGCGGCCCTTAGCAAGGACACCTGTGTATAAGCGAAAAGTCCCGAATAAGGTATTGTACCTTCTTAGGATCGTCTGCATTGTCTGATGAGATGGCCTTTGCCTTGACGAAGGCTTCAAACAATGTCCCCTCGATCGTCTTGTGCGGCGTGTTAAATTGCATGCCGGAGTAGCCGGTGCCGCAGTATCCAATCATGCAAGCAACCTTGCGTTTCGGCTTGCGGTCCTCCTTTTCACCATCACTGTCGCCGTCCTTCAGCTTCTTATGCGCATGAAACTCTTCTCTACTCACGTCGTCCCAGCCCCGTCTCTTTGTAGTCTGTTGCCCAATTGTCTCCGCGGGTCCTGCTTGACCGTTTGTATGTCCTGGCTGCATCGCCGGACTTGACACAGCAGAGTCTTGTTCTGCCTTTGCAGCATTTTCAAGAACATCAATCTCGCCTGCGGACATCAATACAATGCTGCCTGGGCTGTTCGCGCCTGGAGTCTCTCGAGTCCATCTATTCGCGATCGATGCTCGTTCTTGCCTGAAATGTGCAAATGGTCGCACGCTTCAGTGAAGATCTTACCGCTCGCTTGGAAGAAGTACTATGGACAGCGAGTGGATGTATACAGAAACGCAGTATAGCTTTTGACATACGCAGACAAGCGCTTCTACCTACCTTGATCCTATCTCGTGTCTTTGATCGCTTCTCCCGAGCTCTGTCCGCGGAGAATTACGCTCTAGACTCAAGCTTAAGCTGCTGCGGCCGCACCACGTCATCTCCCGCACTCCGCCAGATCTGACAGCTGCAGCTGCAGATGCGATTGAAAGCACAGCCGCATACCCGTGGATGCCTGATACAAAAAGGGATGCATTACCCTGCGCGGCTGCAGAACAGAGCGAGTAGATGCACACGCTATGAAATACGCTGATAGCCCGCTCTTGAGCGACAAGGACATACAAAAGTTCTTTGATGAATGCGACAAGGACGCAAACAATCAAGTCAGCTACGCAGAGCTGGAAAAGGTTCTGGACGAAGTTCACCAAGAGATCGCACCGAACCCAGAACCCCATCATCTACACCATCCAGACAAGGATGACGAGGAGCGCCATCGTTTCCTGCGCAGCGTCATGAGCTGCGAACACAAGGACACGCTCAGTAAAGAGGAATTTTTCAGTGTGGTGCATGCTCTGCGCATTCCAGCAGGTGTGGCAAGCAACACACAAGCAGCACATGCAAGCGACAAGCTGGATGCGTCCAGAATACCCATAGGCCGCAAATTGCGAGCCAAATTCGCCGTTGATGGCGCCCCTTGGGTCTTTCTGGCGTTTCTCGTTGCGTTAATGCTGATTTTTGGCATCTGGCAGTTGATCACCTACGTCAAAGATACTGACAAGCGTGCAGCGCTTGGCTGGGGCGTGATATTCTCTAAAGCGACCGCAGGAGTCCTCTACCCAACCTTGTTTTTCATGATCCTGTCCATGTCTCGTTGGATGGCTACGCTCGCTCGTTACAATTATTGGCTCGCTCGATTCGTGAACTTTGATAGAGCCCAATCGTTTCACATCAAGATTTCCATTTTTGCGATGGCAATGGCTACCCTACATGCCATCGGGCATTTGACAGGCACTTTCCTTTACAGCTCTCGTTCTGAGCGTGAGAGCACAGTCGAAGCCGTGCTTGGACAAAGTCGCACGTACCGTCAGTATGTGGCCACTCTACCCGGCGTGACAGGTATTGCTGCATTGGGGTGTTTCTACTTGATGGCCCTATTTGCAATTCCCTGGTTCAAGAGGAAGAATTATGAGATCTTCCAGCTCTCGCATCTTCTCATGTTTCCCGTCATCGGACTTTTGATGGCGCATGGCACTTGGGCTCTGTTACAACCGCCTATGCTTGGGTACTGGCTCGCTTTGCCAACGCTTCTAGTCTTGCATGAGCGGGTCCATCGACTCTATCGCGGATGCATCAAAATTCCGGCAAAATTCTCTATTCTTGACGACGATACTGTGGCAATTGAAGTAAGGCACCCGAAGGGCAATGATTGGCCTTATGAAGCGGGCCAATACATCATGCTACAGGTACCCGAGATTTCCTTCTTTCAATGGCATCCATTCACCATCTCGCTTTGCCACAAAGCTATCCTGACGGTCCATATCAAAACAGACGGAAATTGGACATCCAGACTACGTTGTGAGGCGCTGCAATATGTCGGCCTTGATGGGCCGTTCGGCGCACCTGCCCAACGCTTCTACGACTTTGACCGTTCCCTTTTGATAGGTTCTGGTGTTGGTGTCACACCGTTCAGCTCTATTCTGTTGAATCTGGAGATGCGCGATCGCATCCCAAAGTCGAGGAATTCATCAAGGTCCCGGTCAAGGGCTGCGTCGCGCGCTTCAACACCGACGTCACAAGAAACACGTATTCCGACAGTGGCTGCAATCGAGACCGAAATAGAAAAATCGCGAGGCCGGCCGCCAAGTCGCCCTCCAAAGGCGCGCTGTGACTTTCACTGGATCGTTCGAGACAAAAACTATCTTCTGTGGTTCTCTGACCTCCTCAACAGAGTTGAATCTGCGCGAAGCTTGCATCCAGCCTTGGATATCCGCATTCATACACACGTTACAGTCAAGCGAAAACGTATGTCAACGCTCATCTTCCGATGGTTATTGGAGAACCACAGAACTGGGCTCTCACCCATAACAGGTCTGCACAACAAGACTGAATTTGGGCGGCCAAATTTCAACACAATTTTGTTCGATCACTACACAGAGGCCAAGGCAGATGGCTACCGTGGCAAGATTGGCGTCTTCTACTGCGGCTCTCCAGTTGTAGGTATAATTATTGCCGACGCTTGTCATGTACTGACTGTTCGTGCAAGGGAGGAAAACTACGACATGCGATATGTCTTTATGATGGAAGTGTTCGGATGACTGGTTGTTGTATATCAATACAATGATGTCCTTCTTGACCTCTTATGTGACTGTTTAAACTTTTGTCATGCCGGCCAATCACGCCGGTCTGCAAACCATCGTTCCTCAGGCTGTTTGTGCTCTAGCTTTCGATCATGGGTCTTGTT
The DNA here is from genome assembly GCA_003717255.1 of Protomyces gravidus. Taxonomy (NCBI): domain Eukaryota; kingdom Fungi; phylum Ascomycota; class Taphrinomycetes; order Taphrinales; family Protomycetaceae; genus Protomyces; species Protomyces gravidus. Next base: position 21,955 of record QXDP01000253.1, on the reverse strand, counting down.
CTTCTGCTTTGCTTCTCCCTGTCGATAGGGATGGTATCATTTGCTGCCGGTAGTTTGCCGCTTTCATTTACGCTCTCTGATTCCTTCGTTGATGCAATTTCTACTTGTGGCATAGGCATCTTGATCAGCTCTGCGTTAGCTATCATCATCCCAGAAGGAATGCAGACTGCCTATTCAAGTATTATTGATCACACTCATGTAGATCAAGAGGCCGAGATACCATCAGCTCACATCAGCGGCCACACTGGCTTAGCCCTGCTTGCAGGTTATGGACTTATGTTTTTAATCGATCAGTTGACTTCTTTGCACAAGCATGAGTCAAGCCACTACATTGCTGTGGACAGTCTCAGTGAAATGCATAGCTATCGCAACATGGAAGTTCATCTACATTCATCGACATCTGGCCAGGTACAGACAACATCAGCGGGATTGGCCATTCACTCTCTCGCTGATGGTATCGCCCTCGGCGCATCCGCTCATGCTTCCAAGACTGTCAGCATTGTAGTCTTCTTTGCTATGATCTGTCACAAGCTCCCGGCAGCCTTCGGTCTATGTGCGGTTCTCATGAAAAGCAAGCTCTCCAAGAGGACCGTTCGGATACACCTCGCTATCTTCAGTCTAGCAGCACCACTGGGGGCCATATTGACAAGCCTCATCATCACGATATTTGCAAGAGCGGATCATGCTGCCTCAATTGCGTATCTGACAGGCATTGTTCTGGTGTTTTCAGGAGGTACGTTTCTCTTTGTTGCCATTTCGCATGCTCCACGGCACGCCGATCTAAAAGAGATTTTTCTACTTGGTCTTGGTATGGCCATCCCTCCGGTCCTGGGCAATTTGATAAGACACGAGCATTAAAGCAACCAATTAAGAAGCTACCCACAGGCAATCTGAAGCATTTTCTGGATATCTGTCACCTTTGCGGCCGGCCGGCCAGTTTTCTCGCCCGCTCTGGCTTCATACCGCTCAATACGCTTCCAGCCTTCCCAATCAACCACTTGGGTACGCTCTCGCAAGCCATGGGTAAGCTCCTCTACCTGACCTTGCTGTGGCAAGGTAACGCCAGCCTTCCAATCGACCAAGATATTGTCAGCAGTTTCATATGCGTCGCGCATGGTGGAGGCAATTACACCCAAAGGTCCATTCTTTGCCCAACCGGCACAGTACAGCCCAGGCTTCAAGCCGTCTAAAGCCGAAATGCGACCCGCGTCGTTCGGCAGGATGCCACGGGTTGTGTCAAAGATGATCCCAAGATCCATCATTCCTGGCAACGATTCGGCTTTGTATCCGATGCTTGTCAAAGCAAGTTCCGCGGCTTTGCAAACAGTTTCACCAGTTCCGATTGCTTGAACTCGGCCTCCTGTGTCCTGTATCTTATTTTTCTCGAAGCGGATTTTTCGGAGGCTTTCGTCGCCAAGGAACTCCACTGGCGAGAGGAGATATTCGATGTCCCAAAGAGGCGTTCGTTGACCTGTGGCTGAAGGTTGACCAGTTGACAGCAGTGCCATGAGTCGTCTTTGCGGACGCGCTAGTATTTGCTCCAAGGCTTGATCATACAAGTGCTTCTGCGAATTGACAAAACTTGCTTTGGGCAGATTTATCAGCTCTCGCACTTCTTTGATGGTAAAAGATGCTTGAAGGGGACCACGTCGGCCCACGATGGAAACTGATCGGATCCTATTTGCCGATAGCGTTTGAAGAGCTTGCTCGCTGATATCGGTCTTTCTCAGATCCTCAACACTGCTCAGCAGAATGCGAGCTATATCAAGAGCAACATTCCCCTGACCGATGACCACTACACTCTCGACCGAATCAAGTCTGATATCGAGATTCGCAGCTTCAGGCAATCCATTGTACCAACCGACGAATGACTTTGCGGTCACAACGCCTGGCATGTCTTCTCCTGGAATATTCAGGGTTCGGTTATTTGAAGCGCCATAGCAGAACACAATACTATCGTAGACATGGGCAAGGTCTCTCAACGATACATCCCTGCCAACAACAACATTGCCAAGAAAGCTGACCCGAGATGAGCTTGCGACCTCATCGAATTTGTGTGTGACATTCTTGACTTCGGGATGATCTGGAGCTACGCCGAAGCGAGCAAGCCCGTAGGGAACTGGAAGAGCATCGTAGAGATCAATCCTACAGCTCTCATCTTGTGCTAATAGACGTGCGGCAGTGTAAAAGCCAGCTGGGCCGGAGCCGACGATGGCGCAAGTCAAGCTTTTTGTGGATGATGATAGCTTCCTGTAGCATGCTTTGCACGGTTGTAAGCGTCTGATAGCAGACTTGAGCATGCCAGTCTGTGGACCTGTAGGTCGAACACTGCCTGACTTCTTTCAGCTGGAACTTATTGTGGACAATGAGTCACATTCAACGACCGCGATGCGAACTGCATAAATTGAAACTAGCATGTCAACCGCAACAAACTTTTGTCTACACCAACCGCAGCTGGAAACTTTATCTCTATCGCCACCTGAGCAGCGGCTGTGGGAAATTTAACTTTGCTGTCTCCTCATCTGAAGCTGCGATAGGCATATGGCGGGGGACCCCCCTCCAATTCCTGGCCGATCGCTCTTCGGAAGTGAGCTCGAGAGCCGCCGTCAAGAGCTAGCTGATCTGCTTTCTTGTGGCAAGGCCTTTCCTGGCGCTCAGCCTGTCTCCTTCTCCCAAGGGCATCTTCAAACTCTGGTCGACAAAGATTACTTCGTCTGCGAAAAATCTGATGGCATTCGGCTGCTCATGTTTTGTACTGCAACAGATGAAGGCCGAGAACAAATTCTCCTGCTTGATAGAAAGCTGGCCTTCTACGCTGTTCCAAGACTGCATTTTCCTTTGCCTAATGATCCGTCTTGCAAGCAATTCCATCGCGATACAATAATTGATGGTGAGCTGGTCCTTGACGTGGAAAATGGGGAGAAGAAGCTCGTCTATTTAATGTTCGATATGCTAATGTATCGCGGCAAAGACCTGCGGCAGCGTTCGCTAGAAGGCCGTCTAGGTTACCTGCAGGAGCAATTCCTCAGGCCTGTGCAAAAATTCGCCCAAGCCAATGCTTCGTTGCTCACGGGCAGTCGCGCGCCGCCGTTCGCGGTAGACTTCAAGCGTATGCAACTGGGTTATGGCATCACAATGATGTACAAAGAGGTGATACCAAATTTGAAGCACGGGAACGATGGACTCATTTTCACCTGTATCACGGCACCATACACTTCCGGTACGGATGAGACCTTACTCAAGTGGAAGCCAGCAGAAGAGAACTCGATTGACTTTCTTCTCCTGATCGATTTTGTGCGCTTACCGAACGGCGACTTCGATTTTGATGCTATGCCAGGCTTTCGTCTGCTGGCATACCACGGGGACCGCAACGGTCAAGAAGACTATCGGCCCTTTGCGCCAATGTTTGTGGACGAGACTGAGTGGGATTGGATCAAAGGCGAAGGCGAACGACATGGAGGCTTGCCTGAGAAAATTGTCGAATGTCACTTGGATGCTCGGCAGCGGTGGCGCTTCATGCGTATTAGAGACGACAAGACGCATGGCAATCACATTTCCGTTATACATAAGGTTTTGGAAAGCATTAAAGATGGCGTGACGCGAGAGCAACTGGAGCAAAACGCCTTTCACGCCAAGAAGGCCTACAAAGCGCGGCACCAGAAGCGAGATAGTGGAACCTGATTATTGGCTAAGCTATCAATAGAAGCCCCGGTATTGCCTTCGAGCATTCTTTTGATAGCGCTTGTAACCGTAGAAAGCGCCTGCGCAGATGGCAAGAAGGAGGAAAGCCTTGAGAATGAAGCCAGACCACGAACCCTTGCGATTTGAGCCAGTTTGCTTGTATTTTTGAGAACCCGAGGGAGAGCTTGGCGCAGATCCGGTAGAAAAGATATTGCTCGACTCGACAGAGATAATGTCATGATAATCGCTGACCTCTCCCGTGATAGCGGTGAATCCTAGATAGACCACATTCGGAATTTCGACTTTGGGAACTGTGAAGCATTCGGTCCACTCATGCTCCGACTTGTACATGAGCTCAAACTTGAGGTAGTTGTCCTTGTAATATGTCAACCTTCCCTTGGTAGGCACATGAGCCTCTCGAATACCACGAGCTGAGCAACCGGCAAATTCGCTATCCTTTCCGTCCTTATTCATGTCGTACCCCTTTTGACTATCGCCAAGCATGGCACTGACGTAGGGAAAGGTTACATCCGGGCGGCCGTTCTTGTAAGTATCAATAAAGATGCCCAGCCCATTGAACCTGTCCTGATTGCCGAACACTGGGCCCATCTCGCCACTGGTAGTCGTGAGCCACATTGCCATGCCGTCGCCGTAGATCCCGGAGCCACGTCCATGAATTTTGAACTCGAATTCGATTTCGTAGTTGGAGGCCGTGATCGGAAGGCGTGACCAGAGCATGCCGGTACTATGCTGACGGTCATAAGTAAGGCGGACGTGATTCGAGGCATCGATGACTGTCGTTCCGCCATAGTCCCACCATCTAGAATGGAACTCCTGGTCCAAATAGGGTTTCTGCAGCGAATGTGTGCGTAGTGGAACTGGACGCATCTCCGCGTCAGCTGCAACGCTTGCTGCGAGAGCTAAGGAGAAAAACGCGTGAAGCTGCATAGATGGCAACCCACAAGAATACCTGGCCTCTTTGCCTGGCGCGTGTTTCTGTGATTGTCGTCGGGTCGTGTTTCGAAAATTTCGAACACGACGACGACGACGATACACAAGAGCAGAAGAACAGGAATAGAGAGGCACACGTCGTGCGAAGAACGTGAAAGAAGAGCCTGTAGAGTGACAGTCAATATATCGCAATGGTCTTTGGTTTTGGAAGCGGCAAGACGCAAAAGGCGACAGATGCGACAGATGCGCCGGGCTCTGGTCTAGCTCCGCTCTCAGACCTTGGAGGCTCTAACAAGCTACAACAACTCAAAGGTCAGGTCAGGCAGGAAATGAGCGTGGCGCATGCTCAGGAGCTTGTTGCCAAGATGACAAGCGCGTGCTTCGATAAGTGCGTCCCAAATCCAGATTCTTCCCTATCTGGTGGTCAGATCAGATGTATCTCCCAATGCAATAGTGAGCTGCACGCCGTCTTTCCTCTGGCTCAACTAATTGGACAATAGATTTGTACACACAAGCTTGGGGTGTCATACGTATGGAGATCCGCGGCAAAACCAAAATGCTAATCATTCAGAGCGCAGCTACATCGAACGCGTGCAGCAGGAGCAAAGCATGGGCAACCTATAAATGTAGCAATGGAATCCTAAAACCCCGTTCGACCAGTCTGACCGACAAGCATGTCTCTACAATTTTGCCTTGGGTTGTGCCAGCAAGCCTTGATTGCTCTTTTCAAAAAAGCGCACCATGATGGAGCAGTCCACTTCGCGGCAGAGGTCCATTCTTCTGTTGACTGGCAAGCGTGAAAGGAACTCTAATCCGCTCGCTCTCTCCACTGCATCAATCGGTACCAGGAAATCAGAGAGTTTTGTGTTATTGCTAATGGGTGCATTCGGGAGGACAAAGGCCCCCACAGCCGGGATGTCGGATACATTACCTTGATCCGCAATGATGACCTTGAAAAAGTGCGTCGGCACAGCGACACTTGCCGGGTCGCCAATGACTTCATATGTAACGCGCCACTTGCCATCCGCATGTTTCCGCGGCAGATAGAGAGGCCCGGTAATGATGCGCACAGACTTGAACTTATCTGTCAATCTTCTGCAAAAGTCCTCGAAATGCGCCCAATAATCCCTATTGAAGCCTTCTCCAACTTGCGGGCAAATATTACTGAGCGCGAATGTCTCGTCCATGGCAAGCTGAGAGAATTTGCAGTCGGCTGCAGGGACCTGATGACCTCGATCGTAACCACTTCGTGCATAATCCTTGAGAGTCGCTCTGAACTTGCGCGGAATGGCTTCATCTTCAGCAAAGAGACTTCTGCCACGATCGCCGCTTCGTTCCGCCAGCCTTTCTGGAGTCAGATGTTCTGCTACCCAAGCCGGGTTTCGCATGCGTCTGTCGTATCCCGATACGTAGCCGGTTCTGACGCGCAGGTCTGAGATGGGCCCAGGCAGGCCGTATTGTAGAATGCTTGCCGGAGATGGGTGCGCTGGCAATTGCGGATTACGGCTGGGAACGAGGCCTCCTTCGAGAGCAACCTGCTTAGGCCGTGTACCATATACGACGGCGCCTCCAGAGAGGAGCCCCAGGCTGAAAATCCCCAATGCTTGAAGGCCTCCCATGTGGCCCGCGCGAGATGCTGCCAATCCTGTCGCGTCTCCAAAAAGCTGCCGGTTATGAACGACATTTGGCAACGAGATGGGCCGACACTTTTAACCAGACACTCTCATCTACATAATCGTAAATACATCAATGTCTACCGTTGGAGGCAGACTCGCGCAGAGATTCGAGAAGCAATGACACAGCCTGGCGAACCTTTGGCGAGTAGTGTTTTTGAAACAAGGCTAGCTCATATGCATTGGTTGTGGCAGCATTTGTCAGCTCTAGGCTATTAGTCGTTCCATCGTAAGATCCATCAGCCGCCGTATCATCCGTTGTATAAAGACTTACAAGCCGGCTGTAGCGCGTAGACAGACGCTTGATTAGTTCAAGCGAGCCTGCAGCTGACTTTTCCGGGAATTGGACGGCGCAAAGAGATAAACGCTTAATGAAAGCCGCCAAGCGTGTCTGAGTATTTTGCGCTCTTTGTTTGAAAAACACAGCGTCCAGAGCACGTAGAAGCATTTCAGCTTCTGTCGCAACATTGATGGTGGCTCTCTTCTCGTTGTCGATCTCGGCAGGCCCGTACATCGCCGTTTCGATGTCCGCATTGAAGCTCAGGTCGATAATGGTGGAATAGAGTTCTTGCAGAAATTGTGAAAGATCGAGGGTCATAGTTTCTTTTGTTCCGCTTTGACCAGTTTGCAAAGCGAATGCAGTAACGATGCAAAGCAGTGAAGCACGTGTTGTTAGAGTCCTCTCGCTAATTCCAGTTCCATCAGCTAGCAACTGCTTCAGGACTTCGAGCAAGTCACCGAAGAAATCGACGTTGATGAGGTGAGCGAAACGAGCCAAGCCTTCCAGCGCTACGCCCATCACCGAGCGATTGCCAGTTTGCAAGATTCGGAAATAGGTAGCAAAGACAAGCTTGAGCGTATCGCTTTGCAAACGTTCCCTGCTTTGCACATCCACAGTTGCCTCGGCCTCTCGAAGATCTTTCTCGACCTCTTTCTGTGCTTTGATCATCTTCTTATTTCTCTTGTTGATGAATTTGCGTTCGCCCTTCACCCTGCGATCAACACTAGATGTTGAGGCTCGAGCTTCAAGCTCGCTCAGCAGGCGGAGATGAAGGAAAGATGAGATAGTGCTCTCGTCCACTTGGTATTCTCTATCTTTCATCTTTTTGGTCAAAAGCCTGACCGCCTCGAACGAGGCCTCTCCTTCTTCATCGTTCGCGAACAGCTCTGTCAACGTAGACAGACTCTTGTTGAACAGATGGTCTTTTGTCTTACGACAGACCTGGTTGACAATGATGGAAAAAAGCTCAGTGCGAAAATTGAAATGCGGCGCCGACGAAAGTAAAGAACATGCGGCAGTAACAGCAACATGCTTTAATGGATGAACCTTGCCCGAGCTGGCTTCTCGTCGATTGACTTTGCAAAATGACATGAGGCTCGTAACGAATTGCTGATAACCGTTGACAAGGGTTTGCTCGAAGTTACGAGTCTTCTTGATCTCCTTTGTGACCTTTTCCGCCTTTTCGACATCGGTCAGCGGTCTGATCCTATAGCCTGGAATAATATCCTTGTACACTGCCGTCAAGGTCAGTAATGCGAACTGTTGCTCTCGCGAGGAAGCGTGTGACAACACCTCGCGCAATTTTGTGAGCGAATCGATATTCTCCTCCGGATCTTCGATGATTGCTGAGGCGATCTTAGCGAGGCGCTCTTTCATTTGGGCCAATAGTTGTGCCGGCGTCAATTCGAACTCGGCTTTCTCCAATTGTTCGACGTCGGTCTCACTGGAATTGATATTTGGTTTGACATCGCTTGACAGGCCACCCACATCCACCGAAGGATGTAGTGTCACATCCAGAACAGGTAGATGCACCCGTCCATCACGACTCTTGATTGGCAATCGATCAGATGTGCGAGGCTGATTTTTGAAGACACGACCCACGGCTTCGTAATCGGCTTCAAAATTGTCGTCAGTAGAATTCGTAACATGGTCCAAGTCCTGATCGACCGGCACGTCGTCATTTGATTCAGAAACAGATACAGTTGCTTCGAAATCAGCGACCGAATTCCTTGTTGCGACCTTCAACTCTGATTGTTCAGACTCTATTCCGGTAGATTGAGCGACAGGATCGACGATTCTTCTGCCTAACTTTCGAGCGACAAGCGCAGAAGCGCGAATAACATACGCATTATCGGGGATGGACGCTCGCTTTTGCTTTTTGACTCTCTGCGCTAAAGCATCCGGATCAATTGAGGACAAGAAGCTGTGAAAGTCTTTATACTCATCAAACGCCTCTAAATCATCATCTTCAACATCCCTTACATGGGCTTGCACAATCTCAGCAGTGTCATAAGCGCGCCGCTTGCCCTTCTTGAGCTTCGTGTTTCCGTGGTGTTTTTTAGCAGGTTTCCGGTCCGGCGCGTGATTCGGTGCTGAACGCTTGGCGCCTCTGCCAGCAGTGCGCTTCAATACACTTTGTGCGCCCATGCTAAGCTCCAGAAACGGACTCTTGGCGCTGTCTATACAGATCTTTGAGGTCAATCTCCTGGATCTCTTGGTTGTCGCTGCTTCCAATTTCGAAAAACCGAAAATTCACGATTCGACTCACGGGTAATCCAGCGAAGCGCAATCAATACGGAGCTGGTTGACGGCGCCCGTGCAATTCGTATGCTAAGCGCTTCATTTCCCTTGGCTTAATCGCGCATTTTGTCAGCTACGCTTCTATTGATCATGGCTGCTGCTTCAGAGAAGCAAGCTAGCGCTGATGCGCTTGCGCACGTTAAGTCCCTGCTTCGACAAATCGTGCGTGGATTCTACCAGCCTAAGCACTGCATTTTGCTAGACGTTCTGCTCAAGCATTCTGCCCTGCGCGATGATCATATATCCCTAATCATGGGTCTGCAAAACTTTGAGATCCGCGAACTTTGTGGACGGCTACGAGAAGATAGGCTCATAACAATGCAAACCAAGGTCGAGAATAAAGATAGCCAAGCGAGGCCGATCAACCGGACATACTACTATGTCGACTATCGGGATGCTACAGATGCAATCAAATTCCGCCTGCACAAGCTTGTTCGAATCATCGAGGAAAAATCGAGAAATGACTTCGACTCAAAGGGCTATGTGTGCTCATACTGCGGTCGGCGCTACGGTCCACTTGATGTGCTTTCCTTGGTCTCGTCGGATGGTCAAGGCTTCCACTGTGCAGATTGCGGTAATCCTCTGACAGATGACGAAGAGTCCCTTGAAAGTCGGGCATCGCAGGAGCGCCTTGAGAGATTGCAAAAGCAAACAAGTAGAATCGTCGGGACGCTTAAGGAGATCGACGCCAGCTTCGTCCCCAACAACGACTTTGCCTCAGCTATGCTGCTGGCCATACCGCCGGCTGAGCTCGTGGACACGTCCGGTTATTCGAAAAGCCATTTGGGGATACAGCAAGCTTCGGCCGCCGAAGTGACCACAACGGCAGCACTGGGCGTATCAATTGACTACGACTCGTTGCAAGCAGAGTCCCCGGAGGAACGGCAACGAAGGCTCGATCAGGCGCAAAAGAACCAACTTCCAGATTGGCATTTGCAATCGACTGTATCTAGCGAGCCCACTGTCCCACAGCGACAGTCTCTGATGGAGGCAGAAGACGAAGACATAAAAGCTTCCAAGCTCGACGCTGCTACAGAAGAGCAGGTGGCCGCTTATTATAGATCCGAAAGAGCACGATTACTGCAACAAGAGGAAGAGTCAGACGAGGAGGACATGGAGGACGAGGAGCAAGGTGACGACGATGACGCCTTCGAGAATGTTATTCCCTCTGCACAACCGCCACAAGACTCCACGAATCAAAGACCAGATCTGTCTTCCAATAAAGCAGAAGCAAGCGAGTCAGAAGATGATGAAGGCGGGGAGTTTGTGGATGTGTGACGCTTCTATTAAGAGAAACATACCCATCTGAGTGCTATTGTTCGATGCAAATGTCGCGCATGATGCTTACAACTATTTGGCAATTGACTTGGTCATCTCCTGGACCGATTGGTCCAAGATCCCACCTTCGAGCCAAGATTTAACGCGCTCGTAAATCATGAAGGTGACGGCCTGACCAGGAGCGACACGGAGGACACGCGGTGTGATGCCCTTGTAGAGAGCAGAAACACCCTCTTTCGCAACGAGATCCTTGGTGACATTGATAATGCGTCGAGCGCCCGTCGAACCATCGGTCGATGCACCACGCTGAATGCGTGTCTTGATGGTATCAATGGGTGCATTAGACATAGGGCCCATGGCACCAGACAGACCACCAAGAATGAAGTTTTGGTACGATGGCAGCGCGGTCAGATTTTGATAATCTTTGGCCCACTTTTGGAATTCTTGATATGCAGTGAAATTGACGGCCTGATTTGTTGCTTGACGTGTTGCAGTAAGCGTTACGCCCCTGTACAGAGTTGCAAAGCCTTCTTCCCGCACAATGGTGTATGCTGCATGGGCCGCATTGCGGTACCGCGGAACATCGAGTGGATCTGCCATAGAATGATGTTGTGCTTGCAAACGGATCTTGATACACTCCATCGGGGACACAACTGCAACAGCTTCAGTGATACCGGCACCAAGACCTGCGATAAAGACGGAACCCGTCGCGACTTTGCCCGTGACTGGATCCGCCAGCAGCTTTTTGTATGCCTCGAAGGAACTGAAACGAATGGCCATTTTAGGTACAATGCCCGTTACAACAGCGCCAAGACCTTTGTATAGCGCCAACGGGGACTCCTTTTTAACGATATCTTTTCCGACAGTAAAGAAGCCGCGCTTTTTGGCCTGAACGATTAGAGACGATCTGAGTGACGGGAAGACGAACACCTGGAAGCCTTGCTCGCGTAGAGAGCTGCATCCTGACTTTGATCGTGTCGAGCGGGTGGCACGCAAGTGCTTCACATAGGCCAGCGACGCCGCCAGCCACGAGGTGGACGGGCCCTGCAGTCTTTTTGTCGCTTGCTTTGCTCATGTTTCTGCGCTTGAAGGACTGCGTAGATGCGAATGAGGCCTTGAAAGTGCTTGGCTACTTTGAGATGTCGTCTCACACGGGTGGTTGTCGGGACAATTCATTCGCGGGGCTTGTCAAACCCTCTCCATAGGCCCGGCGCACTCCGAGGTTCTTCTACACACTGCTCCACCTCTCGCCTGCTGTAGCGCCATCTGAAAATAAATGTGAGAAAATTGGACCTCGGATGACTCGAGAGGAACACGAGAAGTGTGGCTGGAGAGCATGCGTGTCAATGAGGCGCAGAACAAGACGAGCTCATGCATGCACCACTGCAGCTGCAGCAGCAGTTAGGAAGATCAGGTCATTCTTCCACATGGCAAGCGCTGAAGTACTGGAAAACACTAAAGGACCTGTGAGAGACTCAAATGCTTCCGATGGCGTTGCAGTCAGGGCGGCATGTCTTGGCTGCTTGCTTGGCGCCTCGATGACGGTTGCTGTGCTAGTAACGCCTACTCGCCCGTTTCTGCCCCTGTATGTAGCATCACTCGCGCTGTTCCATTTGTTAGAATACTGGACGACTGCATGCTATAGCCCGAGTCATGCTGCCCACTCCTGTTGGTCCTCCGCTAAATGGGACAGGCGCTAATAGTCAGCTTTCCTGTTGTCGAGCAACGGTATTGCATATTGGGCGGCCCAGGTCTCTGGTTTCGTCGAATACCTATGTGTCTCAAGGCATCATACTTCACAAGATCTTTGTAGAGATCGTTTCCCCGCAGCATTCCTCTTCGGCGCGCTCCTAGTCGTGATGGGTCAATTCATCAGGTCACTGGCAATGATACAAGCAGGCCAGAGCTTTTCACATCAGCTTGCGTATTACAAGAAAAGCGAGCATACGCTCGTGACGCACGGACTCTATGGGTATGCTCTCGATAAGTTGAGCTCTGTTCTGATTGCAGGCACTTCCGGCATCCCTCTTACTTTGGTTTCTTTTGCTTCGGCATCGGCACTCAGATCATGATGTCGAACATTCTCAGCACCATACTCTTCTGCATAATTCTGCATCGATTCTTTCGCTCGCGTATCAGATAAGTCCTTTCCTGATATCGCGAATTTTGCTCATTCCTTACAGCAGAAGAATATTGGCTCATCAAGTTCTTTGGCTCCGAGTACGAGGCGTACAAAGCGCGTGTTCCAACACGGATACCATTCATTCCTTGATCGCTCAGGATCCACGCATCGAGTCCAGCAACATCAGCAGGTCATCATGCCGATCGCGCCAAGAAAGGTACCTTTCTGGATTGACAGTCTTCAAAATGCAGAGACACTGGTCCGCCTCGTCAAGCATATTCAAATTGACCGGTGACGATGATCGTCTTGCTTGTTGTGCAAGACTGACCATGTGGGACTCCACGACTGGCCAACCATTGCTGGTGTTGAAGCCATTTTTGCCTTCGTCAAGCAACACCAGACAAGTAAGCGCCGGCAGAATCCAAGAAAAATAGTCAAGGCCAGCATCCCTTCCACAATGGATCAGATACACGAAGACGGGACAGAGATGGCTTGCTTGTTTGTGAAGGCTCTCATCTTCCTCTATCCAGAAGCACAGCGCCTTTGTGCAAGCAATGATACAGGGTGATTTGACCATGTCCTCGTCGGCATTGCCCTCATGCTTGAAAATGGCTTCAATATTGCTATGCGCCGAGCGATCGAACCTTTCTTTGAGGTAGAGGATTGTCTCGCCGAAAGCAGCGCTGAAATCGTCTCGCAGACGCAGAATCTGCTCGGAGCTCAAGGTCAGATCTTCTGTCGCGGCCAAGTAGATGCAAATGCAGTGAATCAGGTCGTAATTACTGGAGAGTCGTACCTCGGCGACATCGGAAAATTGTGCTGGATCCAATTGATCGAGACGAGCCATTTCAGATAGCCTCGCGCGGATTTCTGTTGCAGCCATGCTCCCGAGGACCATGAGAAACTTCCGTTCATCGGGTTGCTCTAAATTCAACCATTCGACTCCACGCTTTTGTAAGATGACTGTCATCAGCAGGAGCGCATCTGCGTAGCTCGCGCTTCGTGACGGGGACAAGAAGGCTGCTTTGACCAAGTTTTTCAATTTCATGTCTCGATCGTCTGCAATTGGCAGTGCGACAGTTTGCAGCATTGCTGCGTTAACGGTCGGTACGGCTTTCAAAAATGCGTCTTTTCGCCACGAATGGTTCGCAATTGCATCCAAGAGGTCAAAGATCGAGTACGATATCAAGTCTCTTACACCAAGCTGATTTGATAGAGCCGTATCTATGCAGACGGCCAATAAATGCAATCCTTTCAAGCTCTCGGCGTGCAAAATTGACGAGACAAATGGTACGAAGCGTTTGCTTGTAAGCATGTGAATGGCGTCGTCGGACGCGGTCACCATGGTTGACAACACCATCATTGCTTGTTCAGTGAACCCTGGATCTGACTTTGACTCTTGCCTTAGATGGCGGACGACGAATTCCAAGAGAGCTTCGCTGCGCTTTTGAAATGACTTTTGCTTTCTGACGATATCAAATCCTGCGAAGGCGTGAAGCACTGACAAGCTTAGCGAGGTGAAGTCTGTGGCTTCAGCACTCGCTATCTCAGACGATTCGGCTGTTCTTAGTGCAAATTATGACGCGTCGAAAGCTTACCTGCGAGCAAAAGCTTATCAAGCATTCGCCCGTCTGTCCTTTTCCAACATTGTAATGCTGTCACAGGATCTGGGTTTGTAGACAAGATTTCGAGAATCAAGAACAAGTTGACGAATTTGGCTGACTGATCATCTTGTTTTGCCAGTTGGTCGCATTGCGCAAGCTTTTTTGACACATCAACCATGAACGTTCAAAGGTTGATAGCGGTTGAAAGCTCGGTCAATTAGCAAACCAAGCAGCGAGTAGTATCAGAGCCAAATACTCAGCAGAATGATCGTCGTGAAATAAACCCTGCTATTTAGATTTTTACAAGCACGATCTGCACCGTTGCCTTTCCTTGATCGTTCTGCCTCATGTGGCGCAGCAGAGATGGTGCGCCACAGTTGTCGCGTTCGAGCGAGTTTGCGACTTCATATCTATCGCATATCCCCGAGAATCCGGTCTTATAAAGGTGCCGCGAGGCCCGCTTGTTGATCTCCAGCGGTCACGGCCAGCATGACAGAAATCTACCTCAAGTCAAACCGCTATGGCAAGCAACAAGTGAAATTTTTGAAAAAGATCGCCGATAAGGACGACCCAAAGAAGCATGAAGTCATTGAATACACGGTCATGATTCTGCTCACTGGCGGTTTCACAGAGTCTTATACCAAAGAGGATAACGCAAGCGTCATTCCGACCGATACACAGAAGAATACTATTTATCTTTTGGCGAAGACGCACGATTTCACTCAGCCAGAGGTATTTGCCGCCATTGTTGCCAACCACTTCACTAGCCATGAGCGCTTCGCGCATGTTTCAGGCGCCCATTGTGAGGTTCTGCAGCACAGATGGACCCGTGTCACCTTATCCACCGGTGAGCATCACCCGCATTCATTCTTTCGCGACGGTGAAGAGCTGCGCACTGCTGTGTGCGACTCGACACGCGGCGGCTCATTCCTGGTGCGCTCGGGCATCAAGGACCTTCTCGTTCTTAAGTCAACGGGATCTGCTTTCTATGGGTTTTTCAAAGACGAATGGACCACGCTACCCGAGGTAAAAGATCGAATCTTCTCAACTAGTGTGGATTGCACATATACGTGGGCGCCCTTCGGGACGCTCAGCAAGATCAAATCTTACTCCGGAATTTTCAGCAAAGCCTTCAATAGAACGCGGCAAATTACATTTGATATCTTCGCCAAGGACTTTTCTGCCTCAGTTCAAGCAACCATGTACAAGATGTGCTCGCAGATTATCCAGGAGTATTCTGGTGTGGTCGAGGTTGAATATGTGCTGCCCAACAAGCATTATTTTGAGACCAATATGGAGCCATTTGGCATAAAAAACTCCGGTCCTAACGCGACCGTCTATATGCCTCAAGCATGGCCGGCAGGCCGGATTCAAGCTTGTGTGGCGCGCAAATCTCAACCCAAGCTGTAGATAGATACCGTGGTTTTTGCGTAAATGCCGACATTTCTATTTCCTCTACGCTCTTGCTTTGCTCAGAATCCCTCAGTATACAGAAAAGCAGCCACTGCGCGGTAGAAGTCGACTACTTGAAACTTGCTTCCCGGCAAGCCGCGACCACGCAAGTCCCAGTGATCGCAGTCAACCGTATCAATGAATCTGCCCCATCTGGAGCTATCCACACTCACCAGACCGTCATTGCTTTTGCCTTCAGCCTCGCTGACAACTAGATGCGGCACGTAAAGCGGATGCCATATGGGGAAAGCGGTAGGAGCAGAGGCCGCAAATGAATAGTAAGCGACGTCGTCACTATCGGGAGTCAATGGATTGAACACTTTTTGGCAATATGCCGTTGTGAGGTTGGCATATGCCGGACAGTCGATCATCCGGGCAAGCATTGTCTTTGTGAAGATAGCGGACGAGAGAGACACAGCTTTGTCGACTTGAGTTTGTTTCAGAATGAATTCCTCTTCTTCAATCTTATGATTAGGGGCAGTGACAGTCTCTGTCGAAATCGCTGTCGCATTGGAAAGCTTTGGTATGACACGACCCAAGCTCAGATAATCCCGGCACCAGTCCATAAAGGGTGAGCCGCGATGAGGACATGAGAGCGTCATGAGAGACACAGGCCGATAGGATGTTGGCTTGATGTGTGTGATGAGATGTCGACAGTCGAGGCCGCCCATGCTATGCGCCAAGAGATTTATTTTTTGCCCCGGTTGCAAAAGACCTTCAAGTTGCCGATGCAAAGCTCGTGATCGTTCGGCGATGGTGCCTGTCGATGGAACGCGAGCGATGATGACCTCTGTGCCGATCGCTTTCAGTCCGTCTACAATGCGACCCCAGTAATGGAGTTGGAAGCGAGGCAAAGCCTCTGGCGTCTTGTCGAAGAAGCCCAGGCCATGGCATAGCACAAGCGGATATCGCGGGCCCCTGAGTCGAGTCTCCGGAAGCCATGGCCAGGACCGTGAGAGGCCCTGAACGGCCGCTGCAGCTTGTTCAGGTTCGTTATGCGCGGTTTCCGTCAGATATAATGATCCGAGGAGTGATCTGACCGGGTTTTTGCGTGCTAAATGGCCCAAGCGCTGCAGGATGGGAGGAGCCGACATAGCATCGAAATCTTGACGCGCAGATTGGGAAACCCCTAATAAATGCCTAGCACTGCAGAATGAAGCCGCGTTCCTGCAAGTACTGCAGCTGCAGCGAGGCACGTCATGCTAGTCTGGGAATTTCTTGTCTTCTGTGGAACGCGGTAAGAGACCGTGAGACGAAATATCCCGCAATGCTGCACCTGAAATTGGACAGCAAGGCAATAGCTGCTGCTGCGACGTCGCGACAGGCGTATAGCACAGGGCCAGGCCAGCACTACAGTCATGTGGGCTTCTCGAAGCCTTTTCTGGGTGATCGCAACAGTACTTCCGGTTTCACAGGCAGACCTGCGCAATTTTGTCGAACACAACTTGTTTGGCGCGGCTAAGGAGCTATCGGATCAAGTAGTGCTGAATTCGCCTGTACCCAATCAAATGGGGGCTTTCTGGGCCAAGCAATCCAACGAGTTGCCATCCTGGATGCTTGAAGTCAATTATCGAATAAATGGCCCGGATCGCGGCGGCAAAGGCCTTGCTGTCTGGTACACTAAGAGTACGACTCGACTTGCTCAATTTTGTATGACCGTTAACATGCAGATCGAGGGCAGGGTGGGCACATATATGGTGGTCCAGATAATTGGGATGGTCTTGGCCTATTCTTGACCGCGGAGTCAGATGGCACGGGCGCATTGCGAGGTCACTTGAACGACGGCAATTTTGCTTTTGCACGAGCAGAGGCTCCGGGTACATCACCCTTCTCTATCGATCGCTCTTTTGCTAAGACAAATGCAGAAAAGCACGCATTCGGCGCATGCAAGGTTCAGCATCGCAACGTCGGCACTATCGGCTCCATCAAGCTGATCTACAATGTTGCATCGCTCAAAGTATACCACAACGATGCTCTGTGTTTCGAAAATGCGCATGTCAGTCTTCCTGGCCAGTACTATTTCGGTGTATCAAGCCAAAGCGATGAGATTCCGGACTCTCACGAATTGTTTGGCGTTCACGTCAGTTCCGTACCAACTGAGCATCAGCCGCAAGCTCAAGCACATCATTCGCCACCTGTAGCCGAAGCACATCCTCAGCAAGGCTCAGGCTCTCAGGATGCGCTCGCCATGCAACAGGCTTTGAAGGCCATTTCAAGCGATGTCGCTATCGTCAAATCTCAGCTTACTCAGATAGACCAAGTCAAAGAGACACTCTCTCGACTGCAAGAAGCAGTACATCGTACGGACGCAACAATCTCTTCGATACAGTCGACTCCGAAAAACCAGGCCCAGATTGGCCAATTGGAGGCAAGTTTGAAAGAACTTTCGTCTCAAGTAGCGCGGGTGAACGACAGGTTCGCGTCTCTTGAAAAGCATGTCCAGCAACGGCTGGAACAGTCTCGTTCGAAGCAGACTGGTGGAGTTTATGTCCTCATCGCGGCACAAATCATTTTGCTTGGACTTTACACGATATATCGCAAGCGGAGAGATGCTGCCAAATCAAAGTTCCTTTGATATGGTTATGAACTAGAGATCGAATAACGTTTGTCGAATGAAACTTGTTCTGCATGTGGATTGTTCAGCTCGTCCGAATTGGCCCTAAATCATCGTTCCCGATTCATGCATTTCTGATATTTCTCGCATATGAATCACTTACAACATGGCCGCGCGGCTCACCTGATCGAAACATCCGGATCTTGCAGACGTGTCAATCTACTATCTTGAGCCGTCTGCGCCTTCGTCTCGCTCTAACACTATAGATAGGCTCAAGACATCGTTGACGGCAAGAATGGCACAGCTTGAAGTGAATAGGTCGTCTTGTCTCATAGAGATCAATCGAGCTATGCGCTTCTGCAAGATACAACTCGCGGTCCGACCAATGAACGTCACGCTACACGGCGCCGATGCGATCTCGGTTGCTTGTGCTGACCATGGCTCGACTGATCAAAGGTATACAGCACCTTGTTCCAGGCAGTGCACATTGTCGCTTCGAGTCAGTGACCGACCAAGTCACCGACCGACCGTTCATTTGCGAGCTGCCGAGCTCGGCATTCACAAAATTTCAACGATGGACGACATGACGGCAGGGAATGCCTGCATGAAAGTTCCATTGCAAGCTCCGCAAGCTGACTAGATCACACTTGCATTCACCTGGCCTTCTCTTCATCGATTCTATGCTCACCAGGCTCACTTGTAATCTGAGTGATGATGAACTCCCTCATCTTCAAGCAGCGAACAAGAGTCTGGACGTTCGACTTCAATCTCGCTTGGAGGGTTATCAAAATTTGGCTACGCACAATACTTTTGGTTACGCGGGCAATCCTGGGAATTGGACCTGTCACTGCATGTTTGGATTTGTGTCGCGATTATAAAGTGGATACAATAAATTGACAAGCCTGTTTTTTCTCACTTACAATACTCATTGCGTCTACTGGCGCGGCCCAACGACGGTCGAGAGAGCGTCATCGTGTACGTCCCTAAACCGTTCTCAATGCGTGAATAGTCCGCCTATCGAACAACTGTGTTTTATGCATCCAATATTTGGGCAAGTGAATTCTTGCCTGTGTTTTGCATGGTTGCATTCGTTTGTATTGGCCTAGTGTCTTCGACCTATCGCTAGATACTTGTTTCCTACGGTAGTAAAACCACTGGTGCTCTGAATACGGAGCGTCTTTAGGTTGATCATTGCTTATCCCAGCCCTAATTCGCTCACTGTTGATCATCGTCGCCTGAGCCCTTGTAAAAACCAAAACCTTGACTGGGGCTCAGTGCCTGCTCTCATTTGCGGTATTGAGGATGGCGGCATACCATACAATCTCACTATGATCCGCCAGATAGTGCAAGCTGTCAGAGCGATGCATGACCGAAGCCTAAATTGCAAAGAAAAAAGCTAACGTCACCACTTCAGACTGCAATTCGTTCCATCGGAGATCCCGTATTCACTCTCCATCAGCATTTTTCTGCTTTGAAAAGCTATTTGAGTAAAGCTCTTAAGTACGCTGTCATTGTTGCTATTGATACGTATTCGGTCGACTTCTATCACCTGGTTAGCATGATATTGTGGGCTGGCGAACTTCATTTACCATGCGCTTGCGAATGGCAGGCAACCAATGAGAGGCAGGAACAGAAATTTACAAAGCTTGTTCGAAATCGGTTCTATGAAGGTTTTGTTAATGATAGCAAGTGAGGATGTGTGCAAGTTTTCGTGGTGGGCGGCTGATAGCCACGTTTCTGCTGGTCAAGACTCGTCTGGACAGCGTTCTACTGGTGGGATCAAACCTTGTGAAGAGAAGCTCCGAGCTTGAG
The DNA here is from genome assembly GCA_003717255.1 of Protomyces gravidus. Classification (NCBI taxonomy): domain Eukaryota; kingdom Fungi; phylum Ascomycota; class Taphrinomycetes; order Taphrinales; family Protomycetaceae; genus Protomyces; species Protomyces gravidus. Next base: position 2,247 of record QXDP01000253.1, on the reverse strand, counting down.
TCGTCCGCCATGACTCAAAAGTTTCAATCGCAAGCAGACCATAAGCTTTGATCGAGTTGTCGTCTCAGCACGAGGGGCCCGGTGCGGTTGATACAGCAGAAATTGGATTGGGTCTTTGCATGAAGGAAATTTGACACATAAAAGAACTGACATTGAGAGCTGTATTCTCTTTTAGACAAAAACACCCGGTAACAAAATGGGCTATCTCAATGGAGATATTTTCGACATATCGGAGTGCTAACGCCAGCGTCTCACTAGTTTGAGTTTGAGTAGTTTTTACAAGCGGTGCGCACAGGTTTGAAATTTGGTACCGAGTGGCGCGAAGGTGATCCTTCGGTGTTGAAACATATGAATAGTTTGAATGTAAGCCGAGAAAAAATTCAATAGCCCATACACTATAGGTGAGAGTATCATTAATGCGCGCTCTGCTGGTGGAAAGACAGTTCAGAGGAAGTCTGTCGGGAAATTCACATGACATGTACACAACTATCGCTGGTGTCATATCTGAAGATCAAGAACAGCGAAAACCTGATTTTCCTCGAAAATTGTGAGCACGCCTGAGCGAAGCAATCTTTAAGCTCTAGGGGGGTGGGGATAGCAATTCGCCCCTTCAGGGCAAATTTTATTGGCTGGCTTAGAGGAGGTTCCACCACGACCGAAAAAAGCTCTTCGCTGATAGGTTCTTGTCGCTGTTTAGACCAGAGAGCCCCCCATCAAGAATTCTCCTCTCAATTCCTTATGATAGAAGCTGAATAGACCCGGTCCACGTCAAAATGCGGATCTTCAAAGCCGAGCTAATGGTCAAGAGATACGGTTCACCCCAGGCTGACTGCCCCACCCGCATAATGGATCCGGTCCATGAGCGCCGGCCCGTCTCCAACCGCAGCAAGGGTCAGAATGGACTCAGTCCACGTCAAGCAGGTTATTTCCGAAGACGAGCTAATGGTAAAGAGAGGTGGTCCATCACAAGCTGACTATCCCCTCCCGCATGATGGGCCCGGTCCATGAGCGCCGGCCCGCCCCTCATCCGCAGCAAGGGATAGCATGGCCTTTGCCTTTATCCAGTCGCCATTGTGGAGGTGCCGCCTATGTCAGGTGCCCGGAGAGCGGACGCTAACTGCGACCTTCGTCCCAGGTAGAGAGGCGAGTAGCAGCACGAGCGGGTGGCTCGAAAGTTGTGACCACTCGGCTGTTCGGTTCTAGAAATGTGATCGATGGTGTGGTGGGCTAGCCTATTTTGTGACTGCTCACACTTGTCCCACAAAGCAGACGCGACTGATGAAGACTATGACTTTGCTTGGACTATGGCTGTACATGGGGGCACTTCAAATGAGTGTTGGTGACTCATGAGATGATGCTGTTGTGCATACGCGACACTGAATATGCGTGGCCTGCCGTGGTGTTGAGCAGCACTGTGCCAGTCTTTGGTGGAATGGCTGGTTGTTATTTCTCTTTCCCGCTATGTTTTGCCCGAGGCATAAAGCGAAGACTTCCCACTTTCATAGACGATATCCAATCCCGCAACCCTTGTTCTTGCTTGTATAACGAGGCCAGCTTTTAAGGTGTGCTTGTTGGTGTCAGGGAAAGGAGGCGGCACACAAGTCGGGTACGAAGCCCTTTTCTTTACAGGTGAGTTTGGCCAGTCGAGCGCCAGGTAGCCAAAATCCTAACTAGTAGGGCGAGGCCTGCTATCACTGGGTCTTTGAGGATCAAGTTGTCCCGCGGTGACACTTTCCCCATCGAACACACTTTTAGAACCGAACAGCCGAGTGGTCACAACTTTCGAGCCACCCGCTCGTGCTGCTACTTGCCTCTCTACCTGGGACGAACGTCGCAGTTAGCGTCCGCTCTCCGGGCACCTGACATAGGCGGCACCTTCACATCTGGAAGCCTGATCGGGGAATACCAGGGGAGAGCAAAGGCCGGTTCGAATCATGAGCGACTCTAAAGCAAGGAAGTCTTCACGCGGCAGAAGCAGCGGCTCGCGCACACCAACTGCGCAAGCCAATGTCTCGACGTCGAAGGTTGCCGACACGTCTCAGCAGCTTTATGCCATTCCAGCTTTCGTCATGCCCAGACCTCATCAACCTGGTGCATTATATTTTGATGGTCTTCGCGTTTCGGAAGTGCTCGAAGAGTACGAGGAGGATGCAATTGCTGCCGGTTGGGATCACAAGAGAATGGTCTCCAAGTTCAAGACATACTGTTCGTCAGCAGTACGACAGATTGCTGAGTTTTTGCCTCACG